>CALNXK010000052.1:272500-275000 GCA_942486035.1 Porites lobata | reverse complement strand
CTGCGAGCAAAAGCCAACTTAGACTGTAGGCCTTGCCGACCCACACACTTGGCCACGTGTTGATGCAGTATTTCTGTTTCTCGTTATATCTCCTGTATATAAACGATGGAATATTGAAGATCACCCCAAGAATCCACGTACAAGTAATTATCACCTGTTTTGATATCAAAGAAAACAAGGGGTAAATATGGTTTGCTTTCCAGGGGGGTGATGGGATGGGGGGCACTCTGAATCTGCCATACACCAAGATTTTCAGAATTAATTGTTTACTCTCAGTAAATGCAAAAACACATTGTGAGTACTATATTTACGACCGGTAATAGCTGACACTACAGCTACCCCCGCTCTGTATTGTTGGTTTTCACATGACGTCACTAAAATTCAAACTAAAAAACTATAAAAATCTTACCGAGATTTTACTTTCACGATGCATTAGAGCAGCTGAAAACTAATTTTCATACAAATTTTCGCTTCAAAAGGGTTTGTGGTTTTGTGATAGAGTACGCTTGAATTTCTAAGCTTTTATGTGACGCGGCATTCAAATGACGGCCAAGAGAGCTGTCATGTAGGTTAAAAAAATGACTTATTTCAGGAAATTTTGCTATCTAAACAGTTCATGTATTAGAAAAAGTATTACTTTAATGTTTATGATTTTCGTGAAGAATAAACACACGCTTTTGTAGCAAAACTCGGTAACAGATGTTTCTGTTGGTTTCCCTCCGCCATGTTGGAGCTCATCCAGGTGAGCACCAGCATGGCGTCTCCATACAAATCTCTATAAGTTTGGGTAAAACATGTCTTCGGATATCTCGTATACGAAATATTCCTCTCACCCGAATCTTGGCGAGGGTCTTTGTATACGTACCTCCTTTCATTTCCCAGATTCTGGACTTTATCTATTGAACGGTTTTGATTTTTATTTTGATCTATTTTGAAAGACGTGACACTGAAAACCAGCAATATTGTCGGTCAATATTGTCTTGCTCGTTGTGTAGCTCTTTGGAATATACCGATTCACAATGAAGATTTTCACACATATTCCATACAATAGGTGAGATAAATACAGGAAACGCAAGGTTCATGCACACTGTTCAGTTCGATTTACACAGCTTTCATCAAAACATTCTCAGTTTCGAGAATAGTTTATTCTAAACCATAAGAAAAGATTTAATTAGAAGTTGAATTTTTCGCTATTTCTATTTCACTTTTTGCATTCCATAGTTAATTGAGTGGCATGGTTATGAAACCCGTCATATATGTTATATGTTTTTGTGGACCTGAAAGTGCACAACGTTCAAAAGAATTCCTATCATTTTGATTGTATTGACCAATAAAAACGTTGCATCAATTTATTCCGTAATAATTTGCCAACAGAAAACAAAGGATTGTGCACTTTCACGGTGCTTTGAACATAAACTGCAGCACTGTTGTTTTTATCATTGATGTTTGCCGCTTTTCATAACCAGTCTCCTCTAATAACTATGTTGCATTCAGTTCATTTTATTTGCCGGAAAGTAAACCTTAAAAATTAAAACGACGTTTGACCAATTCACGCTCGCGCATTCTTGTCTTATTTTAAACTTTCTAACGGAAGGACATCAGTGAGCAGGGAATAAGTCAGCACAGAATTTGATTGTCGGCGAATTTCTGCAATCGTTGTTCACTCGTCTTGCTTGTTTAGGGCTGATTGTTTTTCCGGTCAAAGAGAGAGAAAGAGTGTCTGGCAAGGTTTCCATTCAAAGACTTGTGAACTCGTGCGTGTCTGGCAAACTCTCCAAGTGTTTACATATACACAGTTATATGCACCTTATAACTTCATCTGGGCTTAACTAGCGTCTTTTGGTCCATAACTTTCAAAACAACTGCTCCAAAGAATGTCACTGATAACACGTAACGCAAAAGAGTATAGAAGTGTGACTGCACAATCAATGTCACAAAATCTACCTAAGCGGTCCCTTCGGGATTTTCTGTCTTTACGCCATCCTAACCATTTCGTACTTGCGGGTGCAAACAATAGAAAGGTCATCATTACCTACCAATTCCTCGCGGCCCCTGTTCAAGCAAATCGAGATTTTTTCTGGCATACCGACTGCATATTTCAACTGTAACTACTTTCCTTAATATACGCGCGAGTTACTAGAGTGCCTCCTAGGGATTTCACCTTCTGGGCGAAATCCTGCAAAACAATAAATTGAAGTAATCGCACCTTCAAATTACGTTTACGAAGCGGCCTTGCCACGTATTTAATTGGATGAACCACGGCGTAGTATCGTTCAGCAGCTATGGCAACCAAACAAAATACACTGGTGACGGCGCCAACCCATCCAATGTTTCCCCCAGTCACTGCTATGCACAGGGCGTTGCCCAATGATCCGTCTGGATGTGAGAAGGCGTGAGAAAAAATGTACTTGGGTGATAAAAATATAACAGTTGAGCTGTCTGCGATGGCCAAATTCAGAAGAAGATAGTCGAGTAGATTCCTGTCGGTGTAATAAACATT
>CALNXK010000052.1:227500-265000 GCA_942486035.1 Porites lobata | reverse complement strand
CACAAATGGCGTCAGCGTGGCTAAGGCTAAGGCCAAACTCCGAACCCAAAACCAATCAACCAATTATTATGACATGCGTCGACCCATTCTAAGTTAAAGATGTACATCTGCTGTCATGGTTAAGAAGTCGAACAATAAATGAAGGATCATTTGTTTCGTCTCTTGAAAATGTTGAAATGTTCGACGTTGTTTTGCCAAGTTTGAGAATGGACTTTCACAATGTTTGTCTGAAGTCTGTTATTTTAAGTTAAACAAAAATGAGGAATTCGCTAATGGCAATTTCAATTTAAATAGATCATGGATGACATCAAAATGTGGTTTATAAAACCGGAAAAAGTGGTAGAGAGCCTTAGGCGAGTGCGTCACTGATTATTTTCACTCCATAATTGGTTTCGAAATCTTCTGTGATCTATAACCAAGCCACAGAAACCACTATGGGGGATACATATTTTAAAAAGGACTTACAGACGACATTGGCATCGTCGACCAACAATAGAACAAATAAATTAAATTAATACATACATACATACATACAACTGCCTTCAATCATCAGTAAGCTACCAAGTAACCGTCAAACGCAACGACAATAACACTTCTGAAACATACATCGGACTCACAGAAAACGCCTTCAAAACTAGATACAGAAACCACACTGCGTCATTTCGTCACACAAAACACAGGAACTCTACGGAACTCAGTAAACATGTCTGGTCCCTGAAAGACAACAACATTGACTATTCTATTTCATGGCGTATCATTTCATTTAGCTCATCCTACAACAGTTCAAGTAAAAGATGTAACCTTTGCCTCAAAGAGAAATTTTTAATTATCTGTCGTCCCGATCTATTATCACTTAACAAACGTAACGAGCTTGTATCTTCTTGCCGCCACAGAAACAAAGCGTTGCTACGTAACAACTAAACATTTAAATTTAAATTTTCCCCAACGATGTAATCTAAAAGTATATAGCCGATGGTTTTGAATATTCTTATCATTAAATCCCCTGAAGAGTGAGCGATCACGAAACAGGCTTGTCGGGATGAAAGTGTAGTTTTTTTTCCTATTTCCTATATTTATATATCACGCTCTACTTTAACGTATCGAGCACTTTACTACGGAAAAATCGTAACACAGGCTTCCTACATACATACATACATACATACATACATACATACATACATACATACATAGTTTTCATAAAGGGCAGCCCCAAATTAACAAAACAGGTTTCTAAAGCAAAAAACAATTGAGACAACTCTTCTGACGTCTTAGAAACATTTGATCGTTAGGTATCCCTGGTCGTTTGCTATTAGAGTGATTTTTCTCGGCCCGTGAACAACACAGTTAATAACAACTTGAAAAATAGCTACAAATAAACAAAAGAAGACAATAGAATTAGTGCATCATAGTGCGTAGTATTCTACTTCCTATTTCACGGGTTAACAAAAAAAATCACCCTAATCGCCTTGTGTGTCTAAACTAATATAACAAATCGACTAAACAATAGATAATTTTTTTACACCCCTTGTCTCGTAAATTTTGGGAAACAAGTTGCAAGAAACATTGCCTAAAACGTAAATGCTATAATCTTATCTACACTAATCTAAAAATGAAACTACGTCAGTGTATGTAGATCGGAAAAGAACATTCAAAAATAGTATCATTGCTTGGTCTAAGGTGGGTAGATAAGAACAGCTACTTCTTGACAACTTAAACTTACTGCGTTTGCAAGGAATATATATGTACCGTTTCTCCCCACGCGGCATCGACGCTTTTCCGACTACACTAAAAAAGATCAATCTATTTTAAACAGTTCCTTTCGACTTCGTAATATCTCTCTTTTTTTAACGTCAGTTTGGGATACATTTAGCCTACCTTGTTAACGGTTTTGTATCAGCTGTAAAATACATGTGTAATAAGCTCAAGCAAGCGCAGAAGTTGAGAGCTGGTGCAATTAACTCGTGACTTACAAATAACGGACAGATATAAAGGATGTGGGTAATGACAATCAATATCATGTTGTTCTTGTTATTGTTATTATAATTTATTATTATTATTATTATTATTATGGTGGCTCTGGTATGATTTTCTGGCCTGCCCATGCTTGGTGTGCTAAATATACGAAATACTAATCCATCGTAAACACTCTTCGTAGTCATCATAAGGAGAGAATTGGAAATTCGGTGTATGCATGGTGTAATGTTAAGTAATCATTAACAAATTGGTTATTCCGGTTCACGACGCACAAGCCGACGAGCTCTACTAGATGAGGGTGGGTTCCCTGACGTCATTCAAAATGGTCAACAACATATTGACTAACATCATAATTGAATTTTACTTGAAATTCAGATCTATGCAAATAGCGAAAATCCATGGACTGGATAGAGCGTCTTAAAATCAGTTTATTTGCCAAAGGGTTGAGAGTGATAAAATTGCGTTTGTAAAATTTGGCGACTATGCGGTGCAAAAGTTTCGATTGCCTCTGACATATCCGGGCTCTTAACCTCGGTAAGGATAACTCAAGGTGCCCTTTCAAGCAGTGCCGAAGGTTTTCGTCGCTGTTTCTTTTTGTAAAAGTTGGACACCGCGGTCTATTTTCGGAAATTATAACAGGAAAGTTCAACCATATACTTCCCGTCTCAAATACGAATACTCGTGGTCTGTTGCGGATGGGTGTGATCATCAAATTACGTAAAACTGAAAAGATTAAAAAGGCAATGAACAAGACCCACATGACACATCCAAACAATGGTTTCCGCAACAACAAGCACCCGACGTATTTTATCAGAATTTAGAGAAATTTTGCTCATTTCCTTCTTTACCGTGTTGTATAGTTTATCTATCTCAGCCTCCGCAGAACAAGCAAAACTATATTCCGCTAGGGTTTTACGCAACCAGTATTTGAGTACCATCTTCCCTTGCACCTATATGTATCATTAATCTTGTGAGAAAGTTGGTAGAATAAACTTCCCGTTAAACAACAGACAATTTTTCTTACAACTAGTTGCTTTGAAAATTATTTACAATTCAAGTTGCAAGAAAAATTGCCTGAATCCTAACGTCAACTTTTGACCGCTTTAAAATTCTATAAGCTGCCCTAATATTCACATCTTATCTAGAAATTAGAATATCAGTACTGCTTGATTCCAGGTGGCTACTTAAAAACTCATTCGGACAACTTACTTAGTTCGCACGAAGATCTTCTTCAAACACAACAGCGACGCTTACCATGATACCACATTTAAGTAAATGAACTTATTGTAACCAACTCCTCTTTCCTTCTTAACGCACTAAGTATCTAGTTTTTTTTGTAGCTGGGGATAAATTGTCCTTACAACAGTTAAACGTGCTTTGAATAGCCCACGCTCGATATATTAAAATTCTAACATGAATCCGAGGCTTTTGGGTAAAATTGCAAATTGTTCACGACTTCATTGTCTCGCTATTTCCTGAAGAGACCTGAGCACAAAGAAAACCAAACCAAATACAGAAAAATGACATGAAAGCCTCGGACTCATGTTGGAATTTTGACACAGTCGAAGCTCGCGTAAGCGACCACCTCGGAAATTCGCATGGTAAAGTAATAGATGGCGGTCGCTCAAAATAGCCTCAGAAACTCACTCATAATTCATAGAGAGAAGAATAAATGATATTAATGTTTAATATGTGTCTTCATATCTTTAAGTGACCATTAGCGCAGCGTTCAGATTACAAGAGATTAAAAACAAAGGAAAAGTCGAGTTGGGTAATTCCAAAAGTTGTCGCGGTCGCTTATGAGAGCTTTTCGTTACAAAGATTAAGTCACAGTTCAAACTGGGTTTCACAAAGGTGCTTGTAACTGGAGCTAGTCGCTTACGAGAGTGGTCGCAAGGAGAACTTCGACTGTATATCGAACGTGGGCTAAATAGAGAGATTAAGATTCACGTTTACCGCATACGGCAAACGGCAACGTCAGTGGAGAATTTCTCAGAATAGAAAATAAGCAGTTAAAAAAGGTCCAGAACGATTCTTGTGGACAAAACTAGCATAAAACTACTTATTTTTGTGTAGAAGCAATAAACGGTAAACGAAAAATAGGGGGGAAACTTGGTCACGTGGTGCAAATTCACGTTTGCCTTTTGGCGTAAACGTGAATCTTAATCTCTCTATTTAGCTTAAACTTAACTTGTGACAGTGCTATCAATTTGGGCAAAGAAGATGTAGAGATAACTTCAATCAATATCATGGGTCTTTTTTTTATATTTTCAAGGCAGGTGCCCTTATTATCACTGTCTGGCTTGTCATGTTTAATGTGGGGTGAGATATGCAAAATTTTCGAAAAACGATCTGAGTGCTTCATGTGGACTCTTACCCCCAAGAATAAAAAAAATCGATATGATTTAATAATCATGATAATGATGATGATGATGATGATAATAATAATAATAATAATAATACTGCATAGCTTATTGAAGTAGACACATGGCTCTTCACCTGTGACTAACTACAACACTATCACTTACCTACACTAATCTACTTATCAACTGGGTATAAATTATCATGCAAACTAGGAGCAGTGAAACGGTAAATACCCCCACCATGTTTCAAAGGTGTGGAGGGGGGGGGGGGGGATGAGTTTTTATTTACTAATCTTATGTAAAGATATCAATAGTTATGATAATCTGACTCAGTGGAGTATAAACTCGCGCGAAACTATTTAGATTCAGATTAATGCATAGCTTGCATGTGATGAGCCCTACCAGATGAGACATCAACTTGACACTTGGACTCTTGCCCCCCAGAAGACGCGTGGTATGGCGTGATTCTGTAGAAGTTGAGGGTTCTAGGTCAGAGCTTAAATCAGAGTGCGCGGATATTTTGCACCAGAGCTTTCTAGTTGTTACGCCGTACTGACGAGCCCCAGTGAGGGCGAAACAGCTGTCTATGGCTACAATCCCGCTCTGTTTTGAGTTCTTTCGATCTCGTGTTGATGTCTTGCAGAGTTAATTTTCACGTAGTACGATCAGCATTGCAGTATTCTGCTTGCAGAATTTAATATGTCTACTTTTCATTTTTGCTGATCAGGTCTTTATAGATCCTACGTTTTCCGGCATATTCGTTTGCGGTCCTTTGCAGTCCTTTGTGGTTAATGTTTGTACTTTATGTATTCTGGGGCCGTAGATCTTTTATAGATCCGATATGCCGTAATTTTTGCATGGTTTGGTCCATGTGTTTAAGGTTGGTTTTGGCCAACTATTTATTTTCTCTGTGAGACATCAACTTGACACTTGGACTCTTGCCCCCCAGAAGACAAGTGGTATTGCGTGATTCTGTGGGTGTTAAGGGTTCTAGGTCAGAGCTTAAATCAGCCGGGGTGCGCGGATATTTTGCACCAGAGCTTTCTGGTTGTTACGCCATACTGACGAGCCCCAACGAGGGCGAAACAGCTGTCTATGGCTACAATCCCGCTCTGTTTTAAGTTCTTTCGGTGTCGTGTTGATGTCTTGCAGAGTTAATTTTCACGTAGTATGATCAGCATTGCAGTATTCTGCTTGCAGAATTTAATATGTCTATTAAAAGATATGACGCTGCTAAGTTCGGTGATATTACACAAAATGGTCGTCACATTGGCCACTGTGTAGGGATCGCGGCTAAGTGCGGTCTGAAAATTCTGCATGTAATCACGCTCGCCCACGGGCGGCCCAAGCTTAGTATAAGAGTTGTTTTAAAATCACTAATCCGCGTGGTATCACCGTTTTCACTCAGGTGGCTAGCATATGCAAACTTATTGGAATAAAAGAAAGCGCTTACATTAGAAAAAAATTTAAAAAAACTCCCCTAAGATTTTCTTGGTGCGTCAACATGGCCGCCGTTTCATTGTTTTGGAAAACGTAATGTTCCGATTGTGCTCGGCAACTTCTTATCAACTGTTGGCATTTCGAGCAACTTTTTGAGGTTCTAGCAACCTACAGCAATTTTTAGCCTTTCCGAGCAATTTTTGAGCAAAATATAATTTTGGAACACGGAGGCAGGAAAGAGTCAACGATTTCGTAGAAAAATTCAGTTTATGCGAATTTCGTCAGAGAGTTAAGGGAGGATTGTCTGCTCTTGAAAATGATTATCAACCTTTGAACACATAACAACGCCTTTCGCAGGCCCAAAAAGTCATACCCTACTAGCAGAGTCACTTCAATCTTCCCTAGATAAGTCGGGAAAGAGGAAGCGACTCTGCCGACATCTTCAAACTCTCTTGATATACCGATTATTCCGCGGTTTGGACGAGTCAGGCCATTCTCGATCCCAGTGCCTACGGGTTTTGGAATGCGAGCGTAAGCTCTGGGAAACTCTGCGCTGGAGTAGCCAAAATCTGGCTATTTGGGCCTCACAGCGAATGCTCTTTGATGGAACGAAAATTATATCTACCTCATCTCGAAAGTCTTGTGCTGCTTCGGTATTAGAACTGAAGAAATTCAGTTAACGGCCTTGAAGAATTTTCAGGTATCCAAGGCTCTTGTGGTGGCTTCTGAGAAAATACTGTTAAACGTTCCCAATCACAGATTTAAGACTTGACGTTTGCATATGCTTGACAGTTGATTAAATATTGCTGTGGACTACTTCACAAGGCGGTAAGTGAAACCCGAATGACTTATTAAGATAAACGTATCGAAATTCCAATAAAACTTTCCAAAATATGAATTTAGTGTCCTTTTGTTTATGTTTGCCGAGTGTTCATGAATATTAACACTTCAGGGAAGCTGAAATAAGTCGCATTGAACACGCATCACTTTAGGCAACGATTTACTTTATCTGTTTTTTTTTTCTTGCAAGTCTGTTTTTGGGCAATTTATGACAAAAAGCTTAAGTTTTCATTCATACTCGGCTACTTCATGTGAATAAGATAACATGGAAATCAAAGAAAAATCAGAAATATGTCATGATTCTTAAACTATAGCTGCCAAATATGTCGGTGTATTTTTATTTCACGTTTCACATTCAAATCTCTTTCTGATTCAATTTTCGATATGTTGCTAAGCTATTTTATTTGAAAATTGGAAAATCCAGTAATTCTGCCTAATTAGTCGTGCAAATGTTGTTTTGGAATCACTGAAATCAAGAATCGGCCGGTCGTGTTTTCTTGAACATTTCTAGGGAAAAACCCGCCCACGCGCCAGACAAGCCGCACGTTCAACCGCTCTTGTGCAGACTTATATGGACCAATCAGAAACACTTTCATTCGTTTTTGCTGAAACCAATCAGAGACAATCTTGTTCCAGGGTTCCCCAGAGCTCTTGATCTCTCTCCCTACATGCGCAGAAGAGCTTTGGGTCGAGATTGGAGTTAGGCAAGTTTCATACTGCATAAACCAGTTTTATCTGTGCACGCAGGCGTACTCTGGAGATTTGCTGACTTTTTCTGCGCCCACGCTCGATAACAAAACAAATGGCTGCCTCTTTAATTTCATGCACTAGTCCTGTTTTCATAGAAATTGGAAAATTCACCCCGATTTGAGATGGCTTTTGTTTTAGATTTAACCATGTGCTTAGCCAATTTTACTTGCGTGAACGGATCCACGATCCAGTAAGTGTCACGCAAAGTTCTTGAAAGGATAAACTAATAGGATTTTAACAAAAATCTTTAAGAATAATTTCTATGCCTATTCTTTTGTATTAATTTGTTCAATCATAACATCAATTCAAAATAAGATCACGAGGCTACAGAATCCAAGTTGCATTTAAATGGTCGATGCTTTAAATATTTCACGCGTATCTGTCACTTCTGGTATATTTTTTCGGGCACTATTTGAATTTTATATGCAAATATGTTTTAATGGTTGTCTAGATTTGTAATTTTAAAAAAATCAAAAACTAAAAATTTTTTATAGCTTATTTGCCTCTCATTTTTTTGCCGAATGAAAACTTCGAGAAGTCGCGCGGTCGTTGGTTTGAAAGCAAGGTTGAGACTTACAAGGCTCGTGCTAAATGTGAATTGTAGAGGATGTTGGCAGAGGTTCCTTCCTCTTTCCGACTTATCTAGGAAGATCGAAGGGAATTTATTAGACAAGACTCCAAAATTGAACATGAATGGAAAGGTCCTCCAGAAATTTTTAGCCGTTCTCAAGAAACAGAAAATTCTAGACAGTATTTGCTTCTTACCAAGTATGAGTTTTAATATATCGCAATATACCAGCAGCACGTAAGAGTATACGTAAGAGTAAGGGGCTCTTCACACTTGACGGGCGCACCCAACGACTGGTTTGGTTTCGAGACTTGGGGGAATAAAACAAAAGAAATATATTATTCATTGCTGAGCCTCAAGATGATTTCATTTGTTTCATTTTCCTAAGCCTCAGTGCCATGCAAGCATGAATTTTAATAGCGGAGCTCCCGCGCGCGCGAAGCGGAGCACCATGGGTAAGAAAATTTGGTAAACTATCCATCCCAGAAAATTTGGTTATGACGTAGCGTACGCCCGTCCGTACACACACTTCATGTAAGCCGATGTCAAATGTCACAATAGATCTTGGACAACTTGACTAGCCTCTCAGTTATGTAAGCCATCCGTATGAGTACGATTAGAATGACAGCTGTCAAAATCAGACATCCGCTGACAATTATCACATGACCGTCTCGCGGGCTCAGATAAAAGGCTAGTCGTTTTGCCCCTATATATAAGCTGATATATTATGATATATTATGTCACACTTACCACTTCAAAATAAAAACGAAACTACGGCGGGCAAGGCTGTCAGTTGGCTGACAGTCGTTTAAAGTTACATTGGCAAGCCAAATTAAGGACAATTGACAGCTGTCAAAATGGGACATGTGCAGACCGCTTTCAGAAAACTGATAACGAAGGCTCAGGTTCGCTCAGGTACGCGATCTGGCATTTTCCACTACATGCCGGACGGAAATGTCCTACTCACACTCGTAGTCTGTTAATTCGAATATTCGCCATTCTAATGAAGGTTAACTGACAGCTGTCAAACTAGAGTATACGCTGAACATCATCACCTGAGTGGATCGCGGGCTCATTTTTCTATCTATTGAGGTCACGTAGTGTTTACAGTTTTGCGCTGATATTTTATTTGATCACGGGCTCAATTCGAAGTCCCATAGCTTTATAGGAAATCTATCCATCCTAGAAAATTCGGCAATCACGTGACCGTACACCGACCACCCGACCTTCCGTCCGTCCGCACCACAGGCATACCAGTGTTTAATCTCACACTTTCTAGTTAGTTTGGGAGCCTGCAACCTGATATTGTACATCCATGTTTTGATTAATTGACAGCGGTCAAAACAGTGTTTCTGCTGACCAGTATCGCCTGACCGTATCGCGGGCTCAGGTATCGACCGTCTGAGTTCGAGTAATATTTTGAAGGTATTCGCTGACAAGTTGCTACTTTTCAAATGATCGGAGGCTCAAGTTCAATTTTTTTAAAATGCATATGAAATAAGTCGCGTTTCAAGAGCCACTCTTTTAAAATGTTGATTTCTAACTGATCTCGGACACGAAAATTTAACCGGCTTTTACATTTACATGCAGGGAAGGCAATCGCTTCTGACTTTTCTCACTGTCACGCGTTGATCACGCTCTACGTCCAATTTTTATGTTCTGATTGGTCAAAATTTAACAGGTGAGTTTATGCGGAAAATTTTTGCAGCGTCTGGAAACTTGCTTACTGATAGCTGGAGCTGAGAGAGTTTTGTGTCATCTTGTGATGTTTTAAACTGTCTTTTTCTACTTGGTGTACAAAATGAAAAACTATGCCTGCCAACTCTCACGCCTTAGGCGTGAGTCTCACGCATGCGGGTTGAAAACTTCGATGTCACGCCGGCTCACGCCTGCGGGCCAATTTCTCACGCCTGATTGAAAAATGTGAGTTGTTGCCGTCTTGCTTGACACAATTTCCAAAAATATGTTAACTCAGACCCATGTAAGGAACGAAAACCATGTGTAAAATGAATAAATGACAATACCCTCCTCGCAATCTCTGAGTTTTGAAGTGAAAAGCACTGGGGGCGAGATCGCGTTTATACGCGTCCTAATACTTCGGACGTCTTCGGAAGACTTCGGACTTCTTCGGGAATCTTCGGAAATGATCGTGTCGTCTTTAAAAATCCCAGTACTCCCAGGATAAAAATCTCACGCTTATATCTCAGAAAAAGTTGGCAGGTATAAAAAACAGCTGCTATCAAGATTGTTCTGTAATTCGTGGCTGGTTTGTTTATTGCGCTTTTTGTTGACAAATGCACCGCTTGTCAAAGTCATTGGAAATCCGATTTCGGATGGCATCGTTTTCAGAAATGAGCTTAGTCACTTGCCCTTGCTTGAGGCGTAAGAGGGTTGAAAAGTCTCAAGCGATTCTGGAGCACTTGATAACCTTCAGAAGCAACATCTCGACTGGTAAGCTTGAGCCATTATTGTTTTTGATGTTTTTTTTTTTTCGAGCGTATGGTTTATGCGGCTTAAGTTAAAACACGAGCAATGATCTAACCTACAATAGTATCAGGTTTAAAAATCCTTTAGACATTTTTTGACCCGCAAATTCAAAGAAAAGGTCCCGAAGATTATTTAGTTATGATTTTGGCTGTAAACAGAAAGCTCTGAGCGATTTTCTTGCCTCGAGTTCATCTTGAAAAAGAGCGAACACCGGGAAGCCGGCTTAAAACATAAATAAGCTTATGCTTGCCTGACTCATGATTTTCTGAGACACTTTACAATCAATACTTCTCTTCGTGAATGAAAATTATTGTCTCTGTACATGTTTCACCGAATTAAACTCATTTTATTGATTGTTAGAAGCCCCTCTCGCAATTTTCATCGCTGCACCGGTTGTTTCCAGTCGAACATAAACATCGCATGTAGGAATACTCAAAACGCCGCGCGTAAATATCAGTCGCTTTTAAAGATTACACATAACAAAATCATACACAGTTTAATGAATAAAGGGAAATAAAACCTAAACATAACAATTTCTCTATCATGTTGAAGCGTAAATGGTAACTCTATTAATCGCACTGCAAATCTGGTGCCTGTCAAAAGTGAGAACCCGTCCGGCTGGCCGAAAAGTGATTTTGGGAATTTTTTTTATCGTTTTCATTAAAAGCCCATAATTATTACCCCGCATATCACATGGGACCAGATTTTTCTAACAGAAAACGTTTTATAATTCAATGCTATAATTAGCTGTGCAAAGGAAGCGCGTGGTTTGATCGTCGTGGATATTGAATGAGTGTAAATTCTCTTGCAAAATAGTGAAAAACTGCAGAATTATAGGTTTAAATAGGGCAAAAAAGAACAAATTCTGTCCGAGGTCTGTGTACTGTTTACCTGAGACGTGATGAGAAAACGTATGTTTAAAAGGCTGGTTTACACGCCACCAGATTCGTCGCCAAGATTTACTAGTAAACTAAACTTGTCGAACACAAAAATCCGGCCTGATTTTTATTTTGGCCTCTCTTTTAAACAGAGAAATGCAACGTGTAAATTGGCTGCCACCAAGGACTATCGTGGCGCAGGTGTTTCTTAAAATTATATTTCGGGGTTGTCCAATTATCCATAGTCTCTCTAACGGAGCAATGTTGGAAGGCTGGTGAATGCCACATTATGATGCTACAGCCAATGCAAATACAATACACGAATAGGTCTATTTGTTTTCGAGGCCTAATCTACTGTGATCGAACATGATTGTTATTTTTCGGTGTACAAATAACTTGATGTAAAATTTGTTTCACTCTTGGACGGTCAAATTCTGATTTTTCTCTAAAATCACTCAGCCTTTGCCTCAAAAGTCAAATGAATGTGCCCTGATCTGTGGATTACAAGTTTATTGTTTGATTTAAATTATGAATTTATTAACGGGAGCTTCGCTTTTAGCCCTGGCTAAATCTATATATTATATCGAAATTGGTCTAATAGGCGACATGCATCTGGGACTTTTTTAATTACTTGCTCTCGCAAAAATTAAAATCCATTCTTGATAACAGGGGGTAAAACAAATTAAGAAAATGGGTCTTGTCTTTCATTTAACGGAATCTGTTAACAATTAAGTAAAAAAGCATTAGATAACAATAGATATCGGAGTGAATAAAGAAGGAAACGTAGATAGCAATGTAGATTAAAAATGGACATGAGTAAACAGAGTAAAACATGGATAAACTGGGGCGAATATGGCCGAACATGGTTGAACACAGGTAAACGCGTTCGATAGCTGGGTAAACGGGGTTAATTATACCAATATAGAAGATATGTAAATTTCATATCTTCGAGACGTCTGGTGGGCCTTACATGGTCGCATTACCTAATTGGAAGCTGAATATTTCTTCGAAAGATGGCTCATCCTCAGAGTGGGCTTATGGATTTGTTTTCTCGTTGCATAAAGCAGTTCCTTGACGATTTTCAGAAGAAATCAACGACATAAACTATTGGATAACCCAGTTTAGTAACTTTCCAACTGAGTGCCAAAGGGGGAAATTCATACATCCCATGATGCATCGCTTTATATTTTATTATCAAAATTTTTAATTCCAAATCCAAGTGATGCTATCACTTCAACAGGGACACTAGTCACGCGACCGTTAAACAATATTGGAAATCGACAAGTTACACCGATAAAACCTTCTGCACCATTGCTGTGTCGATCTACCGGTAGTAACGATTTTCGTTTTACTATTCCAAACATATCTCAAGCGTTTGTAGCCTACGTATCGATACGTAGCAGGTGGTTTTGGTTTGTTTTTCGTTTGGGATTTGTTTAGTAACTGCAAGTGATACAGCCGCGCGAAAAGTGAACCGAGGACAGATGAGTAAACGAATGGGGCGGTGGCTAGGGGGAGAGAAAAAAGACTTCAGTTCAGCTCTCGCACGGCTGTATCTCTTAATTACACCGTAAAAAACAAGCCACAAATTCCCTCTTCTTCACAGGCTACGCAAGCTGTCCTCTTTTCTTCACCAAATTATGATGATCTGCCTTCACGTTTATGATGACATTGATGAACATTCTTCAGCTACGACACAGAGCAGCAACTTTTTCTGTTTCGTGGCTAATGTTTCACTAATGTGCAAAATACTAAAAGTCAGCATTTCTGACTTACCAAGAAAAGATGGTGAGAATGTTACTGAAAAAAAAAGGAAATTAATCGAACTTAACGAAACATTTTTCACTCCTTTTTCAGGCCGAGAGTTTCAAGAGTTTTTTTTAAATTACTGTCCCCACGTCCAGAGCTTTTAATTACGCGCAGGTGTTTCTAAACAATCCGCACGTTTTATATATGCGCATATTTTTAGATGAGATGGGGAGTTTATGCAGGGCGTAGACTAAACTTAAGTCACTTTTAACGATCTATAGCACTCCAGAAGATACCATTCTGAGCGTCTTTACTTAGTAGCTAACGATTCCTATCTGAATACACTGGTATCTTCTCATATTAAATCTTCAAATAAATTTTGAGTGAATAAACTAAATAGACTTTTGATGTCAACATGTATTTCGGTTTGAAGCCACAGCTAATTAAGTTGAGGAACTTAATGTCAATACTCAGGTATTCTATTCGCCAACCTGTTTGTATATTATGCAGTCCTGTTGTTGAAGCAATGCCATTTACTTGGTTCGTCTTGGCTTGTCCGACATGAGAAACCTTTCCTCCAATTAATCTGTGAGAAAGATACAAAAACTGTGTAAGTAGCTCTGGGCTGTTTATTGACATTGATCTTAAATTGTAGATGTAAATTGTAAAATTGCTAGGAAAATTGTGGCAGCCACTCTTTTGAAATAATCAACTATATATCATAACAAGGAGATTTGTTGCTACAAAAGTAGAACAAATGGGGATACTGGAGGTGACAACGACTGCATTAAGCTTTCGCTCGCAACCGAATGCTTCCACGGTTTGCTGCCAGCGATGAGTTTTTTTGTCTGGGAACTCAAACGTTCCTATTTCCACTGAAACTGAAGTTTAGCGGGTGATTTCTCAAAACCTTCTCAACCGTCTGGGCAGCATGGAGTCATAGTAATAAGTAATGTGGGTTTGCGCGTAGGATGTGACTCGACCTGATACTTAGTAAACGGGGAAGAAGGGATACTTATAGAACAGAGTGAGAGAGGCCGAGTATAACCAATCGGAATCAAATAGAGTTACTGATAAAGAAATGTATAAATTGACTACTTTCAGACTAAATAACTCAGCGACTTTGACTTGAGGAGAATCTGAACGTTAGTATTTTAATTTCCTTTTTTCACTATTTACAACAACTTTTGCAGCTTTTTGAAGGTTTAGGTCAAGTAAAAAAGTTATCAGACAGAAAAACTACGCAAGTCTTGTCTGGCAGTACAACCAGGAATTTATATTCTTCCAGGATACCTTGAGAAAGTAAAACAACAGTTAGCTGCGACAGTTTTTGATTATCAGGAAGAGTAAGCTTAATAACTTATGATGTTAAAAATAAGCTTGACATCCCGGGACAAATTAATAAAATCGCTGTAATTTCATACCGGCTGTGAAAAAGTGCAACATCTTTTAGACTTACATGTCGGATTGAACTGCTAATTCTAATCCTTCTTAATGACCAAGACAAAACATCAAGCTTATGAAGTTACTGGCAAAAAGATAGTTATATTTTTACTATCCCAATTGCCACGCGAGTAGCATGTCTAATATCTTAGAATCTGTAGCATGTCGTAGTAGTAGTACGTCTAATATCTAGAATCTTGAGTTGTGTCTTGTCTCTCGTCAATAGTGTAACGTTAAAATTTTAGTCAAAAAACGAAATAACCTTCTTTTTATCCAGCCGTCTGAAAGCAGCTCTTGGATTTTCCTCTGCTAAACGCCCTGAAAGAAGACTTTTTGAAGCGGATTGTTATCTACTTTAAGCTCTGTCATTTCAAGTAAGATTGCGAAGTTCGCGTGTAAATATTTAAACACTGAAATGAAACATCTCAGCACCGGCTGGCAATAGGAGTCACATTCCAAATAATCGAAGCACTCTCAACAGCGATTGATAGCAATGACCTTGAATGGTGAATTCAAAAACATAGCATGCCAGTGGTCAACCTACAATAAGGAAAGAAAAAATGTTTGTTATACTCACTAATCGAATCGATCAAAAACAAACATCAGTAGCTGAAAATAAATAATCTTTCCGCTTTAAAGAAATACGTACCTCCAAATAATTCACCTGACTTACCAGTAGCCAGGAATGTTATCAGTCAAATTTCAATAGTTCAACAGTATAAACAGGAGAAATTACACGTATGATTATTATCCTAAAAAAAAAGGAAAGCACGTTTTAAAGTCATCTGACTTATTGAGCAGCACAAAGACAGGAGCATAGTCATAGGGCCACTTTTGTTATGATTTGATTAATCTAGTTGAAAAAAGAAGAAATTGAGAAACTTCTTTCTCAAACCAATAGTTTTCAGCTGCAAAAAAGGTGTAAAGAAAACTTACAGAACCACAGCCAGCAAAGACAACGTCACCGCCGAAAGGAACAACCCGCAAAGACATTTCAATCCTTTAATATTTACACTGGGAAACCAAACTCAGTATTAGCTAATAAAATAATCAGTAGTTATTTACCTGCGTATCCTGAGTCTTTATGAATCGTTTTGGAAGCTAGGGATTTGAATCCGATCAGAGAAAGTTAACATTGCCGGTTTGAAATGTTTGCTTGTCTTGTGCGTCGTACATAGGATGCAGCAGTTACGTCTCAAGTTAACTATTAACTCTCCTTGGGAGACAATCTCGGTTTCAATTTAACGGCCTCGAGAAGAGAAAAGAGACAAGGGATGAAACTCTGTAAAAGTAGCGGTATTCGTACGATCTGTGACACCAATGAGTTGACTTGATCAGTCTCACTCGTGGATCATGGAAATGCGCGACAATCTCAGCGACACGAAAAGTGAATCAATCTCCTGTTCGTGGTAATTGAAATGTTAATTGTTTTTAGAACTGGTGAGTCGAACTATATTTTTTCGTGTACTTTCCTCAGTTGTTTTCAGGTATAAGAGAAGGGCAATTATTACTACAATCATAGGATATTTTACCAAGCGATCTTAGTCGCTATTATTGGAAAATTTTAACAATGAGAATAATGAGTAAACACATATATCATTTACATTGCGCAAATTAACATAAAAATATGATCAAATGCGCATTACACAAATGAAGAATTAAAACTGATAAAATATATATACAATCGCAATATAAATGCAAAACAACTTAAAATATGAGATAAACACTGTAAGAATTCTAAGACTAAAGTAGGTTAAAAGGCTTTAAAAAGTTAAAAAATATAAATATGAATGTTAAAAAGGTTTAAAAGTACGTTCAGGTAACTAAGTGATAAGCTATTTTAAAATAATAGCTCTTGAGAAACTTCTTAAATGTATTAAAGTTCTTTTCATTCCTGATATGTAATGGAAGGCATTTTTACAAAGTATTTTTTGTGCCAAATCAAGAGCCAGGATTCGCTAGACCGTTTAGAAATTGTCTGGTGAGAGTCGGTACCCGGGGGCTCTTCCGCCCGTGCTTGAAACCTTTCGTCGCGCCTTTTCTCCTGACCAGAATGACTTCCCCTCGGTCTCCGAGGATGTGACGACCGAAAATACGTCTGTTTCCGCAGGCTATGCGGACAACGGACACTTGTTTCTTGCCCAATCAACAGATTCTCATAGAAAGTCAATGTTGCTCATGCGGGAACTGTGGGCAATGAGCACACCGTCGGCTTTAGGTTTGTTAGTCAGATGACTATTACATGCTACCGACATAAAATAAGGACTCTTTACCTTTTCTTAACTCTTACCTTCAAAAATCCGAGAACGCATCCCTGCCTCCTGTACGTAAGAAAGTTAATGCACGATTTTCAGTTTTCAATTATATCGACTTTATCCCCCACCCCTTAGGAAACATTTTATGGTTCCTATTTATAATCAGAATCAGAGGAATCAGAATCATCAGTCTGTTTGTTTCAAGCAGAACATATATATATCGGATATTTCCTGTTAAATCTCTTGTTATTTTCATTATTCAGCATCGCTATTTGGATATTAAATTCTTGTGTACTTAGGTTCGCCATTTTATTTTATTTATTTGTGGTTTTCCTTTTGCTGTTGTTATGCATTCGTTCTTAGTTCAAAAACGACAGTTGAATGCAAGGAAGAATGCCGTTGTTGTGAAGTAAAGAACTCGGGAGAAAATAAAGAACGCAACTCATTTAATCGCAGTAATATTTAATCGACAACATGTTCACAGCACTCTTAAGCTTAGCTGAAGGTTGCCCGGAAACTTTATCCTACCGCCTACCTGTATGGACCACGAAGGCCTGATGCTATAGATAATGTAACACTAATCACCTGGAGATTTGCCCTTTTGATGGACACCTCAGCCTCCTCACAACTTTCCAGACTTTGTAGTTGGTCAAGATGATCACTCCAGAGTCCGCATTGAGCTTTGATTTAGTTCTAATCAGTTGGCGAGTGCGCAATAAAATGCAGTCATATTTGCAGCAATCATAGTCATCCTTGAGTGTTTCAGTACAAATTTAGTGCCATTTAATGCCAAATTAAAAATAACAGCGATCCCTGCCCCGCGGTACTCCCATGATTATTTTTGCCGGGAGACGCAACACATCGATTGTTAAAAAAACTCGACCAGAGAGATATGTGCTGTAACATGCCACTGACACCTCCCTGCCACTCCTTAAGACTTGAGCCTTGTTAATGATCGATCAAATGGCGCCTTGCAAAGGCCCAGGAACACTGCTTCCGTCACAGAGTTCCCAAGAGTTTAAAAAGTCTAGAAAGCTACTTCGCTGTGCTTAATTCATTTCAATGATAGTGGACTACAAGTTTAAAACTCTAAACGAATCTTATTTAAAATTTATAACAACAAAAGGAATATCATGTCCTTTCAATCTCTTTTACTCAGTGATCCTAACCATAGTTTCTTTGTTAATCTTGTTCTTAAACAACTGATTCTCGAACACAAGCGGCGAAACCGTATCTTAGAGAGAAAAAGGAAATGTGCCTTAATATTGGACATAGCAATTCAAAAAGAGGAAAGAGCAAGAAAAATATCCACTTAGTGAAAACATAAATGATAATTATAAATTAGTAAACAAATAAATATTAAAATAATTTTCCTTTCCTGGAAGTCTCATTATTTCATTCATCATCACAGGGAATGTGCATGTAATTTTAAATAACTCAGTGTGTGGTTTAATGCTTGTTTATTGACTAATTTCCATAAAAATAAAGGAGCAGATGGATAAACGCAGAAAATTGTAAACTACTGACCAAATGTCAAACAGCGATGACTAAAATTATGAAAGAAGAGCGCGCTCTGATTGGTTGGTTAGCCATCTACAATGTGCCCATTGGTGCAGGTCAACAAAAAGCTGTGCGCGGTAAAATTGTGGCAAATTGGGCAAATCTACTCCGCTTGTGAAGTTTAAAATGTACCGACGAAATGTACAAATTAAAGAAAAGTAGAAGTTGAAAAATTGTTGATTGACTTTTTGAAGGAAAGCGAAGAAATCAAGCGACAAATTTGCCTTGGAGGACTTCATCATTGTTTTCTTCGCGGCAGAGAGTTCCAAAGAACAACCGAGTGAGCGAAGTTTTTTAGCGATTTAAGCCCGTGATTCAAGGTACATTTTGCGTGTTTTTGTATTAGAGAAAGTTATGCATTGAAATGGAAATATGCATTGTCTTATCAACTTTTCAGTCAAGTTGATGTTAAATTGAAGTAAATATATTAGGAAACGCGCTCAGATTCGAGACAGCTTTATGTGTAGCTTTGGTGAGTAAGTTTAGTTGAGAGTAGAACACATGACACTGGAGTTGTAGTGCAAATTTCATTCAAGTAAAAACAGCTAGGTTTTCAAACAATTTTTTTCAAAAATTGACTTCTCTGTTTATTACTTTGTTCGTGTTCATTCATAACAGTAGCTCAAAGCACGATCTTATTAAAAAAGGCAGCAGCATCTAAATTGCTCACGCATCGCTTTGCAGCGCCGATTGTATCGGCGAATTTTTGCAATTTTGACTTTCAGCTCCATTTCCCACGGACATCGCGTGCAGTGTTCGGGGGGCTCTTCGTATTAACGTGGAAACTTCATCCCTGTCTCTCAAAAATGAGGCCATTCCTTAAAATCTCGAGGCCACCTGACTGCAAGTCCAGCGCTTGGCTACGTAGGCTCAAACATTTCGAAGCATGACTTCTCCTATCCTACGAATACAACCTCAGCGAAGCATGACTTCGCCTATCCTACGAATACAGCTGTCTCTCCTCGCTCCTCGCCGCAAGGGACGTTTAACATCTCTTTTCTGCGGCGAGGAGCAGGGAAGACGGCTAATTCGCAGGGTAGACTTTTCCTGCCCTCAGACCAAATTCTAACCCGGATTTCTTTTTGGTAAAAGCCCTTTTCAGGCGTTTCAGTAGAAAAAAAGAAGAAATTGGTCTGATGTAAATTGGATTGACATGACCGAAGTTGGATTAACTGCGATCCTCTTATTAACAGTGCAGTCCTTTCTTATCATCTTTAACATTGTCGGGAACTCTTTGGTTTGCGCAATCATCGTGCGGAATCAGGACATGAGGTACGCTTGAGGAAAAAATAATGTAGTGGTTCCATTCGCCACTTTAGAAACAAGAAGGCAACTGGAGCGGAAATGTGTCCCGCAATCGCTTCTGGGATCGTTACTCGGGATGCGCCGGTCAGCTATTGGACAATTTTTTTCCCCTGTCCTTAGTAACAGTCTCATAGGACTTCGCAAAAGTTAATTCCAGCCTGTTTCCTTTTCGTTTCTAAAATGGAGAATTGGCGTTGACAGCAACGTTCAGCTGTTCCCAGCACTTCCATGCCAATTAATTAAAAATTACTCCTCAAGCCCGAATGGGCTCTGAGTCAATAGCCCATAAGACCGAAGGCCGAATGGGCTATTGACTTAGGGGCCATGAGGGCGAGAGGAATAATTGTTTTAGTAAAATCCCACTAGTGGTCAAAAATATCGAGACAAAACAACTTTAGCTGGTTAAGGCTAGACTTTAATTCTTTTTTTGCCGCCAAAAAGCCGGCGCGTTTCGCTACTAGTGGGCTATAACATATAGCCTAGTAGTAGCTCAACCAATCAGAACGCAGTAATAATAGACTACTAGTTGGATTTTACTAAATGAAATATTCGTGCTTTATTTTTCAGTTGGATGGGTTTTCTTTTTTGCCTAGCATGCGCCTGTAACTATAACCGATGCGCACGTGCCCCCTAGCGCTGTTTATGTGTTCGGTGGTTCAGGCAAAATAAATCCTTTCACCTCAGTAGGACTCGAACCCACAACCTCCAGACTAGATCTGCTGTTGTCTCTCTACCAAGTACGCTACGAGGCCTAGCGGCTTGAACAAGTCGAAACAGCATCACCATCAGATCTAATAAAGACATCGAATTCTCACCGACGTCAATAGACCTTTTTCTTCAAATCGGCGTGATATCCTCTAATTCCCTCTCCTAGATATAGGGCTACTAACAATCAACTCTCTTGAAGAAGGACACCTTCGGGGCCGGGCCTGCATGTCTGTCCGTCTTAGAGAGGTGTCCGGCTTATAGAGAGTCAAGGTAACGTGATACCAGTAAAAACGTAAGCTGAACCCATTCTCATTGAATACTCTTCTGTTTAACCAATGTCAAGTGAAATAATTCTCTTATTAACCAATCAAATCGTTTCAAGAAAACGTTCATGGCTTCGTTGTACAAACGTGTAATAGTATAAAGCCGCAGGGATCTGTGTATCATAAAATTAAAAGTAATGAATTACCAGACGGAGCATGAAGCGAACTCAGTGAGGATCACTGAAAGATTATTTTTACAAGTGGTTTTGATTTTTGCCGTCATACATTCCCCATGTAAACATGCACTTCGAATAGAGTCGACGATTAAACGTTCTGTGGACGATTTGAAACTTTTGTATAGTCAGCGCGGACAAAGCGCCAGGATCATTGGATTTTTGTCATCACGTTGGAGTGGATTTCGCCACCTCAAGCAGCGCGGTGTTCCAAGGCGATGACCTACGTAGCAACTAAATAACGAGGAATGCGTTAGTTCCGAAATTTCAGTCTTCCTTTATAACTTGTATTACCAGGAGTGTTACCTGATAAAAACTGGCACTTGAAAAGTTGAACAGTACAGAACATTCGCTCGGCTGTGAAGCTAACTCAAAAGTAATTACCAAGCGAGGAATTTATGACATCGAGCTCCGGTCCAAACTAAGACACAGTTATCTTGAAGAAAAACGAAGTGGATTGTATCTGCGCCTAAATAATCATGACTGACTAACAGGGCAATTCTTAGAAGTCAGTATAGCTTCAGTTTAAGATACAATTCTTTCCTTTAGATTCGCATCTGTAGATCACTTTTCGTTACAAACGAGCTGGGCCCGGTGTAATAAAACATAGAAGGGAATCATCACTGACGGACAAAACAACTACAAGTATTTATTCAGGTAAACGAATTTCGGAAAAAAAGAATTAAAAACTAAAACCTTGATTAATATAAAGGGTCATTTAGCCGAAACAAAATACAACGCTTAAAAAAATTGACTAAAGCAAACCGGTGCTAGAATCGAATCCTGTCAGAACTACAGACAATAATTTGCAGGAAACAGTTAATCAATATGCATGGAACAGACCAGCTTCATTTACACAGTCAGAGTTTAAAATTCTCCACAGTGTAGTCTACACGCTAGAACGAAAAGATAAAAAATCTCTGCGGGATTTTATAGAGCAAAACGCTAAAGTCACGTTTCACTAGCTTATGATTGATTCCTCATGTGCTGTTTGATGAAGAACAATAGTGCTTTTTTAGGTATGGGGCTGCGCTCGCGTTCGTGGAGCTCCGCTATTAATTGCCAACTTATATTCTCCAATATGGAGTAGAGTTTCTTGTGTGATCAGGAAACGCCACAGCGGCAGAACCATTAGACTGAAATCTCGTGTCCATGCGTGTGGTTGATATTCAACGTGTTAATAAAAAAATCACTGCATATTATAGAAACACGAATGTTAAAAACAACAACAACAACAACCACAAAGGAAATTAATCCACCATTGCATGCAACCTCTCCACTAAAAACTCATATATTATTTTCCTTGTTTTAACTTCCAAAGGACGTCAATAAACTTTCTACTCATGAACTTGGCGGTAGCAGATATGACCGTAGCCACGTTTTTTGCACCGCAATACGTTTTGACACACGCCTTCACCCATCCAGATGGATTAACTGGCACAATACTGTGCAGACTACTGACTGGCGGAAATTTAGGTTGGATAGGAGCTGCTGCGTCAGTGTTCACCTTGGTTGTGACATCAATTGAACGATATTACGCAGTGCTATATCCTCATGAAAACAATGGAAGAATTTCTAACCGCAAGCTCAAGGTATTTTTGATTAACTCTAAGGTTTAACTTATAAATGGCATTATTAATTTTGTTTTTGCGTGTAACACCTGTCAAGTAGCATTCTCATTCCCAGTCTGCCTCAACGAGTTTGGGTGTGACATTTCATCGCGAGAGTTGACCTACGAACCATTAGAAAACAACGGGCCGAAAAATACAAAGTAGCAGCGCTTCGACCGTTTTTAAATTTTTTATTAGTGGTACACAATGATAGCCTTCTTGTCTAAATCAAGTCTTAGCAGACCATATATACGTTTTCTTTAATATCATTTCAGGTGATTATACCTTGTTCTTGGATATTTGGAGTGGTAATCAATATCCCGGGGTTTATCTGTGCGAATTATGTTAAGGCTGAGCAAGCTTGTGCTTATGTGTGCCCTGAAGAATGGATCGGCCAGCTCTATAGTTCCACTTGGTGTTTGTTGGTAGCATTTCTGCCGGTGTGTTTGATGACTTCTTTGTACTCCCGTGTCGTGGTCACTTTGTGGTTCAAAAGTGCAAAGTCCGATGAAAACAGCAGTCAGCAACTACAGGTGTGAAACAATACTGACATTAGTTCAGTTCAGTAATAACAGTAGTGGGGGTAGTAGTAGTGGTGGTGACGGTTGTGATGATTATGGTTATGGTGAGTGGTGGTGGTGGTGGGGATGGTGAAAGTAGTAGTTGGGATGGAGATGGTGGTAGTAGTAGTGGTGGTAATGTTAGTGACTGGAGATTGTGTTGATGGTGGTGGTGGTGAGTTGTGGTGGCGGTGGGGATGGTGGAAGTAGTAGTTGGGATGGAGATGGTGGTAGTAGTAGTGGTGGTAATGTTAGTGACTGGAGATTGTGTTGATGGTGGCGGTGGTGAGTTGTGGTGGCGGTGGGGATGGTGAAAGTAGTAGTTGGGGTGGAGATGGTGGTGGTAGTAGTGGTGGTAATGTTAGTGACTGGTGGTGGTGTTGATGGTGGTGGTGGTGAGTTGTGGTGGCGGTGGTGGTGGTGGTAGTGATAGTGGTACTGCAGTAGTGGTGGTCATGGTAATAGCGGTGGGCGGTAGTGGTGGTGGTGGTGGTCATGGTGGCTGCGTAGTTTTGGTGGAGGAGGTGGTGGTAGTAGCAGTATTTGTTGTTGGTGGTGCTGGTGTTGTTTTACATAAAGTATAACTAAAATTATTTTACTTTGTAATCTTTGAAACAAAAACTGTTGGTTACAGTTTAATGTAGTAGTATCGTTGCACAGACCTGAAACGATTACCAAGCAAGAGACTGATTGTTTAAACTGGATTGCATTTGACAAATCGAAATTAGGGCAATGATTTTATCCTATTTCCCGTTATTTTCTCCCTTTACATATTACTAAACTAGGCTGTAGTATTGAGAGCTAGAAGGATCTGTAACAAAGCAAATTGTAACAATTCAACTCTTATTTGACGGGTTTATTAAGTAAGTCACTCTGGTAGTAAAAGTTGTCGCGGTGGTGCCAACAGCGGAAGTGACTGTGTAGTGGTACTGATAGTATAATGCTAGAAGTTGAGATAAATATAGCACTCGTTATAAGAGCAGCAGACAATATCACGTTGTGCGCAATTACATTATCATAAATCTTCTATTACCCTCTCCCCGTCTCTATTAAGCCCCACCCCCTCAAACGTTCTTGAAATAAATTAGCCCCGGGGAGGCTTAGTAGAGACTAGATTTATTGTCAAAAAGGGATAACCCCTTATATAAGCCATATAGGTATGTGCAGCCCCAAGGGGTATGGTTTTTGCGCCGGTACGATCTGACAACGGGTACAGACTTTGCCCTTTCTTTTCTTTCGAGGGAATTACGGGAGTGTAAGAACGTCTTTGTCGTTTTTGAGTGAGAAAGGGTGATATACGAATTCGAAAGGTAGTTGAAGGAATCTTTTTTTTTGGCGTTCTAATCTAAGTAATAATGACATAATTGCGCGTTTGTGACCGGCCCCTGCCAAGTAAAGTCTATAGGCCAGGTTTGAAAACGGGTATGGATTTTAGAAGCCAGGTGACAGAACAGTGTGAAAATGACACTTTTTGGCTTAAATAAGGTTAGGATTTTAAGAACTAGGCGGCACACCTCCACCAGGAAATCCCGGAGTAACTCCGCGTTTACGGTATACAAATTGTTTTTATTTTTTTAGGGTGTGATAAAGGTGCGAAAAAGAGTTACTTTGATGGTGCTGATTATCAGTTTCATTTTTGGGGTGTGCTGGTTAACCGACTCAGCTAATTACGTCGCCTACTACTTTTTCTCCTATCCTGCATTCTTACCATACGCAGCATCTAACACGATGATCTTGTTCAATTCTGCTATCAATCCAGTGGTGTACGCCTTAGTCAACCTGAGATTCAGGCAAAAAGTGAGGGGAATGTTGTGCGGCAATTGCTATAAGGCGTCTTCCACGGTGCATCCGTCAAGAGGAACTTACGAAATGGAAGTTACTAACGGCCGAATCCAAGAGACAGATGAAGTCTGCACTGGATGACGATAGTTTTAGCAAAATTTCCTTTCCGTCCGTGGTGGTTCGTCCCTATATTTTGATGCAATTTCTGTTTTTTATTATTATGTTTCCTTGAAGTACTACCACCTAAGATTCTCAGTGGTTGCAGATGTCCAACGGAGAAGTGTTGCTTCGACTGCAAATTACTTACAGCTGTTTTGAGCCCAGACTGACGAAAATGATTTGGGTGCCTCAAGCAGTTTACAAGCCATTTTACGCAGGGAAAAACTTGTGTCTTGTTCTACAGTAAACAGGACGTATTTGCGTTGCTGAGTGATTATTAAACGTCAACATGAAAGGTGCCAGAACTGCACTGGGGAAAACTGTGCTGTTCTATAACGACACTAAATGTTTGGAGGAAAATAACTTACAAGAAAATAATTGAGGAATTGTACATAAGAATGGTACAATTTGTAACTAGATTCTGAAATACTACTAGTAATAACCAAAGGTTAAAGAGTGCGGGCGACAACGATCGGAGGTCTAATGCTTTTGTTCCAACGCTGTGCCTTGCGTAAGTTTAACGTGACAGATGATCAAAACACGCGTGATCAGATTACGAGGGGTAGAAGGTACAAACGCGCGTGTTCAATTCGCATTTTGTGCATTTCATTCATTCTTAGTGGAAGTCCAAATGAATGCTGGCTACGCACATACGACGCATGTGTAATAACTACCTGGACATTAGGATTGCGGGTTCCTCTTGTCGCCCACAAATATATAGATTTGGCTAGGGCTAAAAGCGAAGCTCCCGTTAATAAATTTATAATTTGAATCGAACAATAAACTTATAATCCACAAATCATTTAACTTTAGCGCACATTCATGAGACTTTTGAAGGAAAGGCTCAGTGATTTTAGAGAAAACTAATCTGCAAACAGTCCAAAAGAGAAAAAAAATTTACAGATTCAGATTTTCAGATTTTTATTTATTGGCCTATTTCAATAGTTTACTTCAAAAAAATTGCAATACATCACAAAAGTAAAATAACACAACATTAAATTACATAAAACATCAAAAATGGAATGTGTGCAGTAATCAAAGGAGCTTCTGCTTTCGAGTTGGTCACTGCCACGTGTAACTTTAAATATCGTACAACAGAGACAGGAAACTTAAGAGTGCATAAATTTATACTTACAATTTTATATAAAAAGCAATGGAAATGATAATTGATAGTGAGGGCAGTGAAATCAAATTACTCAAATTATCCACTGCTGATGAAATTTAAGGATAGATGCAGATCTGGTGTTGTAACCATGAACCTCAGAAGCTAGGGTAAGGGACGTTGTTGCATTGTTAGTAATTTTATGTGTGAAAAGGGATACTTTGAATTTGTAAATTTTTTCAATTGTAAGAATTTCTAGAAGATTGAAGTATGGCATAGCATTGTCCCTGCCATAAGCAAAGAACAAGTTACGAACACATTTATTCTGTTTAGTTTTAATCTTACGTAACCTGGTCTTACAAACACTGCCCCAGCGTGTAATACCATAAGTTAAATATGGATAAATGAAGGAGAAATGAAACTGCTTTAAATTAAGAAGATCTACATAGGAAAATAAAGGGAGATGTAAAGAATCAACCATAAGAGGAGACAGAAAACGTCTGAGCCCCAGATGGGATTCTAGATCGGATGCTCTAACCTCTGAGTTACTGAGGACTCGTTGGCGAGCAAGGGTCATTTTTGTGGGTTGGACTTGCGTACCGCATCTCGCAGTCACACAGTCCATCACAGGCAACACATAGGGCTTAACTGTATCACACAGTCACATTAATACTAAGAAATGTCTAACTAAGGAGCCTCCAACCAACTTACATTTTTCAATAGCTTTGTTTATGTTTTGAATCTGTGATCCCCAGTGTAAATTTTGATCGATATATACACCTAGATATTTTATTTGACTTTTACGTTTAAAATATCGAATAATTATGTATACCTCCATTTGATCTTGAAGATGAGATTACCATATAGCCGGTTGTCTTAGCAAAATTTATAGATAGCTTGTTTGTGATGCAATACATAAAAACTAATTTCAATTCCTCATTCATGACTGTTTCAAGATGTTGCAACTTATCACTGGTGTAAAACATATTTGTGTCATCAGCAAAAATTCGAAATAATAGTTTCTTCGAGCAGTTAGGCAAGTCATTTATATAAAGTAAAATAATAGTGGACCCAGCGTTGACCCTTGTGGTATACCACAAACAGTCGTTTCATAGCTGGATTTAGTATTGCCAATGTTAACAAACTGAGTACGATTATGTAAGTAGTCTTTAAACCAGTTAAGAATGTAACGTCATGTTATGGTTGTTATCCATTGGGATACAAGGTTTTACATGTGCTCGCGATCTTGTACAGGAGCTTTCAGCGAAGTGAATCTTATAGATTAAAATATCGTTTGTTTACTTTTACGAGAACTGTTTTGTTTCTTTACAAAGCCAAAACGTTCTATGGTGTCAGAAAGCGTTTCGAATTCACGCTTTCGTTTGGTTAACAACGTCATATTTGAACGTCAACCCTAGTCAACAGCAAGTTTAGCAAGCGATTGAAGCGTGGCCCGCCGATCCACCGATTGAAGGAGGACAACCCATACAAGCTGTTTAAGCACCGATATTTACCAGTAACGTCCCAGTTCCTCCAAAACTTGAATTATCTGGAAATCTTGCTAATAATTGGAAGCAGTGGAAGCAGGTTTGGAGTGCTTATGAATTAGTCACGCGTCTCAGTGAGCGGACCGACGAGTATCGAGTGGCCGCATTTATCACATGTATCGGTCCAAAAACGCTCACTATTAACAATTGCCTTCCGTTCCAGAGCGAAGACGAGAAGAAGAATTTAGCGTAAATCCTAGAATTATGGGAATCCTATTGCCTCGGGAAAACGAACATTATTTATGAAAGATATCGCTTCAATAATCGTAAATCAAGACGCCGGTAAATCAATAGATACTTACCCATGAAATTTGAGATCTCCCTCCGATACGTGCAACTTTGGACCGCTTAAAGAAGAAATGATAAGGGACAAGATTGTCTGCGGAGTTCCAGCAGTTTAACCCTCGGACGTGTATACGTACACGCAAATTTATACTCCCGCCGTGGTACGAAGGGGGGGGGGAAGTTGAGGGAACTCCTCCTCATATGTTGCAGTATTTCGAAACGATTTTACCTTCAGTGGAAAGCCTATGATCTTCGTAAGAACATGAGGTATAATTTACGGATGGTGGCGCTGCTGCAGGCCCTGATATCACCAATAGTGGTCGCAATCTTGGCCGCCATCTTGGATTTTACCAAGAGTTAGAAATCAGGATGAAACCGCGAGAAATGGTGATTTTTTGTGCTTAACATGAAAAATAACACATAAATAAGCACTTTGCATAATTTTAGCCACAAGATTTACTTTTATCGTTGAAAAAAGTTGAAAAACATATACTTTCACTTAAAGATGGCTTGACCACCTGCTACGTATGACATCATATCTCGTAACCATAGAAACTGACCATCACTTAATTTGATTCAAAATGCGCGCGAGCGATGAACGAACAGCTGCTGAAAACATCAGGTGCTGACGTTTTATCCTCTAGAAAAAAAACTCAGAAAAACCTTTTATGCCCGAGGGTTAAGAAAAAAATACTCCAAGTACCGGAACTAGCACCGAAGCTACGTCGACTCAACTGGAAACTATGATAGCGCAAAATTCACACACACCCTCACCCCCTGAGGTGAAAGAAAGAGAGAAAGAAAGTGTCCTTCTTTCAAGAAAATTTGCTCTGCTTGTCAAAAGAGAATCATTTTGCTTTGAAATGTTCCCACAAAAGAAGCCATACATGAAAAAGAAGCCAAGAAACAGGAAAACTCCACAGAAGCATTCAGTGAATCAGTTTGACTTTGATGAAAGTGAAGAGGAAATTCTTTCAGTATCCTGCGCTGAGGAAGAGATAACCGCTCAAACAACGTCCTGGCCACTGTGAAGATTGGTGGGAAAGAAGTGAAAAGGTCTCAGGTGCATCCTGCAATGTTCTGCCCATTAAGTACCTCCCCAAAGGAACTGTAGTTGAGAAATCGAACCACACCTTCAGGATGTACTCAAAGTCAACCATGTCAGCCATTGGAAAAGCAAAAATCTCCCTAGTTAATCCTAAGAACATGGAAAACTACCTGATCGACTTCACCATTGGTGATGGCAATTTTTCTCCATTGGTCTAGAAACTGCTCAGCAGATGAACCTACTGGCTGTGAACACTCAGAACATTTTGTCCATTAGAGAAGATACATTGAATACATTGTTTTGTGATGCTGAGAAGCCTAAGTTCACGAAAGATGCTGTGATAGTGAATATTCAGACGTCTTCGCCTAAGAGTTAAGGCACACGGAAGGGAAAGTACACCTTGAATCAGACCCAAATGTCGCTCCCTCGGTTATGCCTCTACGACGTGTACCTGTTGCACTTAAAGAGAAACTGAAGAACGAATTTGAACGGTTAACTTAGAGGAAAGTGATTAGCCCTATTCAAGAACCTAGAGACGGGGTTTCAAGCATGATTGCAGCCACGAAGCCAGATGAGAACATTTGTTTGTGCATTGATCCCCATTACTTAAACCAAGCTTTAAAACGAATCCATTACCCTCTCCCGGTGATAGAAGAGATCCTGCCAGAACTCTCAAAGGCTAAGGTATTCAGCAAAGTTGACTTTAAAGAAGGCTTTCTTCAAGTTGAATTAGACGAAGAATCCAGTTAACGTACTGTCTTTCAGACACGCGGGGGCGCTATCGCTGGCACAGAATGCCCTTTGGAATCACCCCAGCCCGAGAAGTTTTTCAGATGAAACTTGACCAAAACTTGGAAGGACTAAAAGGAGTCCTCAAAATTGCTGACGATATACTAATCACTGGTCAAGGAGAAACAGAGCGAAAGGCGGATGAAGTCCACGACAGAATTCTTAAGTCCCCCCTGGATCGATGAAGGGAGCGGAACTTCAAACTTAACAAGAAGAAGTTTTACATTCAAGTGAGATGATGTGCAATTCATTGGCCATCGCCTAACCAAAGAAGGTCTTAAGCCTGACCCTGCAAAAGTGAAAGCAATTCTTAGTATGAAGAAACCCAATGATGTAGCTGCTGATGGGTATGGTCAAATACCTCTCAAAATTCCTTGGTGACCTCTGTCAGGTTTGTGGACCTATCAGGCGTCCAACCCATTAAGATGTTTCATGGTTCTGGACAAAAGAAGAGGGTGTTGCCTTTGACAAGATCAAGGACTCTGACACAGGCTAACAGCGTTACTCACAAATTGGCTCAAGTGTTTGGTTTAGAACACAACCATCAGTACTTTTATGGCAGAAAGCTTTTTTTATACAGATCACAAGCCCTTGGTGTACATCTCGAGAAAGTCATTTAGCATCTGCACCAAAGCGTCGACAGAGACACCTCCTCCACTTACAGTAGTATGACGCAGAAATCAGATACAGGCCAGCAAAAGAGATGCATCTCACCGATACCTTAGCAAGAGCCTATCAAAGCCTAAGTCCTACTGATACACAGACATCCGAGACCAAGAGAGATGTAGAAAGTATTCATACTGTAGACTATCTAGCTATCTTAGAGCAGCAGCTCAATGAAATCAAGCAAGAAACGGCTAAACATCCAAATCTTCAGGACCTCAATCCTAGGAGGGGGGCCTGAAAACAGCAGCTCAGTACCAAAGGAAGTCTCCGAGTACTTCAATATCAGAGACGAACTTTCCGTACAAGACGGAATCATCCTTAGGCTAAATATGTGTCATCCCTCAGACCTCTGGATAGAGAGTTAAAGACAAGATCCACCGTGCTCACATTGGAATACAAAGATGCCTGAGAACGTTTATGGACCTTCAAAGCATCAAGAAATCACTGATTAAATTGAACACATAATACATGTAACATGTACGCCGACCACCTTCAGCGAGGGCCACTTGCAGTACATGATGTGCCTGAACGCCCGTGGCAGAAAGTTGGTGAAGACTTAGTCACCTTAGCTGAGAAAGGACTATCTATGTACTGTAGATTATAATATTCTAGTTATTTTGAAATTGACCATCTTGGGACGAAGACTGTAAGTGCCAAAATCACCAAGTTGAAACGCCATTTCTCCAATCATGGTGTACGTAAGCTGTTTCAGAGCGACAGTGGTCCACCCTTGACTCTCAAGACTTTAAAGATTTCGCAGTGGCTTATGAGTTCCAAGTAGTCACCAGTTCTCCCAACTACCCTCAAAGTAGCGGCCGCATTGAGAACGCTGTTAAAACAGCAAAGCAGCGAATGAAGAAATCCAAGCAAGCTGGAACCGACCTCTATTTACATTGCTGAACTGGAGAAACACTCCGAATGATGGCGTAGGCTGTTCACCCGTGCAAAGACTTTGGGGCCGAAGGACAAGAACACTTCTTCCAACAGCAACACGTCTTCTGAAGTTATTCTTATGGTAACCAATAGTTATCAAGAAACATTTCCGTAACAAAGCAAAGAAGGTTCGAATCAAAACAAGATCAACCTCAGTTTCACATTCACTCGAAGGCTAGGGTACTAAGTCCACAACCATAAAATAGTGTATTCATAGTCTCTCCAAACACTCCGCCGTTCGAGAGACTATCGTTAATTGGACAGCCCCGAAATATAATTTTATGCAACACACAATAGTCCTCTGCGAATCGTAATAACTTTGTCCCATCTCAGAGCTTTACATGGTGCTCTCCGTGAAACTTTTCTCAAGGTGACCAATAACGAAATGTAAACTGCTAAACGGCACCGAAGCCAACTTTAGGCGCGCACTGATTTCATTAAATGTCACTTGTGTCAAAGAGAGAATTGTGGGTAGGATGAAAAAAAAAAACAGAGGGAGGGAGAGAGAGGGGCGAGTAGATAGAAACTCGCGGAATTTTGTCTACAGCCACATCTACACAAAGCCCAAACCACAAAATGAACAAAAAAAACCACATAAGCGAACAACTCAGTAAACAAGCAATCAGACAGGGGAAGTTGAGAGAAATTACAAAATGTTTGCTAACCTCGTTTTCATAGGTCCAGGTAGATATATTGTATGTGATAAAACTAAGGAACAATGAAAAAGACGTGTGTGTGGCAACAAGAGTAGCCACTTGCTTTCGAGCTGGTTGCCACCATGTTAAAGGTGAATGCGGCATTGAACAAAAAGTGGACAATAAACAGTTATAAAAAGTGGGCAATAAATATTATCTAATTACATCAATCACTAATACATAGACACATTTTTTACACTTATATGTTTATATCCAAGTATATGAATAACTTACACGGACAGGAAAGCTGAGCAGTATTACACTGCTCACAAGTAGCAATTAATTTATTTAATTATTTTGAGCGGTTAAATGGTACTGCTCATAATGCTTTTTAAAGGAATTGTAAGGTAAATTTTTTAGGTTGATAAAGGCTGACTCCCAGATTTTTTATGCAGAGAACTGCACTGTTGATAGGCCATATCTAGTTGTTGTATTTATCCTGTTAAAGTTTTGTTTGCCTTGATGCATACCTGGTGTACCCTGGGTACCAGAGGTTTTTCTCTCGCGTGCGACGAGGAGCTTCGTCGGCCTCAGGTCGACACGTCTTCGGCCGAAGGCCGACCCTGGAGCCCAGGGTATACCTGGTGTGATGGCAATGGACTTCTACTTATGCTAGTGTGAGAGCACCAGAGAAAACAGCTGGAATACTATTTTTATCATTCTGAATTTTATGAGCAAAAAGTGCTATCTTCATCTTGTCGATATTATTTAATTCTAAGATTTCAAGTAAGGCATAGTAAATATTAGCATTTTCTCTCTTATAAGCTTAGAGCATGCACAGTATACATTGATTTTTTTTAGTTTGTACCCGTTTGAGTCTTGTTTTGCAGGCATCGCCCCATGATTCCATAATTTAAATAGGGGTTAATTAGAGTACAATATAACTGCTTAAGGACATTGAGGTCAACATAATTTTGTACCTTATAACTGAAAGTTTTCCTATGTTTTTTGCTAGTTTGCTATTTATGCCTCCTTGCCCGCTTGTCTTTTATATCCTTATTATAAAGAGAACCTTTGGCTAAATTCTGGGGTCATCAGTCGAGCTATATTTGCAAGAGCGCTTAAAGAAATAAGGAACAACGATGCGTTTGGGTATAATTTTGGCCACGCAAGATGGCCGATTTATTGATTAAATATAACATCTTCAAACAAATTTAATTAGCTATGATTATTTGATTTTTTACGCTCTGGCAAAGGTGAGGCGAGAAAAAAGGCACCCAGAGTAAGAAAACTACTATTAAGAAAGAGGCGGAGGAAGGGAGGAGGAGGGTCAAATTCGCAAAGCTTGTTACGTCTGGAGACCAAGAGGAAGACTTCGGGGAACACAGCTTGACCTATACCCTATCCTTAAATGAAGTCGAGGCTAAGTACTTTTCCGAACGAGCTCCTGACTAGTAGTTTTACAGCAAGAAATATTCCGGCAAGTAATTTACTAGCTAGTGATTTCCAGGCTAGTAATTTTCCGATTGATCTCGTGATAGTCGTGTGATCAATACTTGACTAATTTGTGTCAATATGACCCTGCTCACAGCTCTTCCCTGCCGATTACCTATGTTAAAGGTGAATGCGTGACTATAGCAAACTAACATAAATCATTGCGTGACTAGGTGACATAATCATTTTTATTTGCAGGCAAATAAACTTCTTTATGTGCCGAATCTGGGGTTTTTTAATTCCCACTTTAGATGGTCATCTATGTAAATTCCTAAATATTTAACAAAAGGCTTAAGTGCAATATTATCTATATTTATATGGACAACCTTCCTTGTTGACGGAATTAATATACAGTTTGTTTTCTTAAAATTAACAGACAGCTAGCTTGTTAGATGGCAATACTTCAACACTAGTTCAAGTTCGTTATTGATCAGATTCCAGTTCGCTAGAGCTGTTACTCAAAAAGAACATATTGGTGTCATCAGCAAATCTTCTAAAGGAAAATTTGGAGGAAGAATTTGGGAGATCATTAATGTAAAGTAAAAATAACAGAGGCTCAAAAGTGGAACCTTGGGGTATTCCACAGATTATAGTATCCACACTAGAACTAGTATCTTCAATCTTAACATACTAGGTACGTCGGTGCAGGTAGTTTTCAAACCAGTTATATGGAACTCCTCGGATTCCATAAACATAAAGCTTGGATAGTAGACTGCTATGGTTAACAGTATCAAATGCCTTCGAGAAGGCTAGGAATATGCCACATGTAATTTGCTTAATATCAATAGCCATGTTGACACTGTCAGTGATTTCCAGGATAGCCTGTTCAGTTGAGGAGCCCTTCGTAAAGCCAAATTGATATTTATGATTAAAAGTACATCATATTTTTCCAGGAATGCATAGAGTTGGTCATAGATTAGATGTTCTAGGACTCTTGCAAATGGTCACAGGATTACAATAGGTCTATAGCTCCCTCTGTCAGTAACATCACTGCTCTTATATATTGGCGTAACCGTGGGAAACTTTGAAAACTTCAGGTACTACGCCAGTTGTTATGGACTGCTTATATATGAATGCTAGGAGCTTTGATAGTGACTTTGCAGCAATTTTAATTAGCTTATTTGCTATATCTAATGATGCTTTCTGCAAATCCAAATTTAAGAAGAGTCTGCTTACTTGTGCTTCTGTGACTGGAGACAACAAAACCGTGATATGAAGGGGTCTTCTTGATATACTCCATTGGGTTTTCATTGTTTTGTGGTATGGTGCTTTCCAGTTGCGGGCCCACATTTATAAAATATTGATTGAAATGCGCACGGATATCAGCTTTATCAGTGGATATTTTATTGTTCCCTACTATTCTTGACGGGCTAATACAACCGGTTGGCTTACGCTTACCAATTTGCTTCCATGTGGCTTTCAGGTTGTTTTTGCACACTTCAAAGTGTTTACTAAAATAGGCTATTGTACTGGCTGACTTTGCCTGATTAAGCTTGTTTGAGAATTTTTTTATACTCTGTTATTTTATTCCGGTCAGGTGAGAGAAAGTGCGTCTTAAGGTGCGTAAAAACGGGTGACAAAAAAGTGCAACTTGTCTTGGAACATTGCAGCAAAACGAGTTGAATAGCGATGTTGCGCGTTTTACCACGGGCATAAAACCTGTCTTGCAACAAGTCAGGTATTCAACTTGTTTTGCAAGCAATGTTGCAAAACAAGTTACACGTTTTTTGTTGCCCGTTTTTACGTACCTTTATGCATACTTTGTTTATTTTTAATTGATTTGAGTATTTTACCAAAATTTCTTAGCTATGGGGCTACGCTCGCGCTCGCGAGGAGCTCCGTTATTAAAATCAAAAATAAAGTGTATTTTTAGAAAAATATTAACGCTATTAATATTATTACGTCTATTGTTACGCGATTAATATTATTACGCTATTAATTGTATTACGTCGGCAGCCTAACAGTTTGGCATTGATGACGCGTCACCTGTCACGTGCCTGACTGACTTCATCAGTTTTAACAAATTTCCAGTTATGGCTATTTTTATATGATAAGCATGGAGAATACTGATGATTTTTCAGTCAATGACACAGGCGGCGCGGAAAAAAAGATTCGCGTACTTTCAACATGAGTCGAACCTTTAACGTTCTGGTCGACTATTCCAAGGTCCAGTTCGAAGGACGGTTTGCCCTAACACGGGGTTATGTTTTAAATTAATCGGTGTTTTTTTCTCTTTTTCTTAGATAGTTTCTCAGTCTCTTCTTTTTAGAGCATCCAATCATCAATTTGTAGACAAAAAGAAATAAACTTAACTGCTTTTAAAGCTTTCACTGATCCGAATTCAAATTTCGCACTAACTCTGGGTTATCTTAGCCCATGTAGCTTTGAAAAACCCGATCCAGATGTTCTGAACACTGATCAACAGGAGACTCGTGGAATAATTTTGAGTTCAAAACCTAGAAAAGCGTGCATTTTGTTCGATCGACTTTGTTTTTTTTGTTTTGTTGCTGTCCTTGATCGGATCGAATTCCCTGCCTGTTCGTACTACAAACTAAAACTGTTGGCAAACGAGAGATTGAGAATAAACACGTTTACGGTAAATGTTAAGGGTCAATATGTACTAGGTGACAAAGTTTACCTTTCACTAGTTATCGTGCGGTTCGTTATTATATCTGCATAAAAATATTAAGTAGTTTCATGTTATGTTCATTCATAAACTTTTGCACAGTTTCATCTATCAGTTTATTTACTACTTTCAAATATTTTCAACTTGAACCTGACGTTTGGGCCTTCGCATGAAAACCTAAGGTTTAAAAATGATATTCGGCAAGCAAAAGAACTCCCACGTTCTCAAGGCATTGATATTCAATTTATGTTCAAGTCAAGATCTTTTGTATGTTTCTTCCATTCTGTCATTACTAAGTAGTTTTACTTAATTTAAAAACACGTCAAATACGCGCCGACTAAATAAAGACAATAAACCTCAAATTCGACGATCAACTGACCGGACCGGGAACTTAAAAAAAAAATGCATAAGCGCTGACTACAAATCCGTGTAAACGTATTAAAATGACAGGACACTTTCGCGCATTGCACCTTCTTAAATATAATGTTGCCCATTGAACGCACAACGGGTATTTCGCGCAAGAAGATATGAACCATCGGGTACAAAATTTCAAAATTTATCCTTAGTGTTCGCGGGGGGGGGGGCTGGCAGCGTTAAATTATTCACAAATTAAATGTTGCAAATTTTCAGCAAAACTTTTCGCGCAAGTTTATGAAAGATATAAGTGAGCATTAAAACTGCAATTTCCGCTAATTGAAATTTCTTAATTGATGATTAAGATATATCCGTTGGATAAATAGTTTTCAAGCTTCTTTGTAGACGTCACTCCCCTCACAATGCGTTAAACATATTTTAGTCATGAAACAAAAGAATACGTAATCAATGGCAGTAAAAAAAAGTAGGGAAGTTGACAGTCCGAAATGTCATCCGTAGGTAGTTGAGATTAATAATCAATCTTCTGAACTCACAAGTTTACTTAGGATAAAAAAAATTAAAAAAAAAAAAAAAACATACAATATTTAATTGTGTATAAATTGGATTCACTGATTAGTCACTTCGATTCTTTTTTCGTCGGGAAAGCCTTCCAGCAAAGAAGAAAGTTTGCCATTAAGCATCTATTCAATGCTCACCTGGTTAACGACCAAGTGGTTTGAACATAAATAAAGAGTATTTAAATTAGTATTTTAAAAGTGCTTTCTCCTTGGCTAGCTTCAAGACAAAGTTAAAAAAAGTAAGTTACCCTTTTGCTTTCCTTTTTTTTATTATTATTTTTTTCCCAAACGTCCTGCTTACGTTTTTTCGTTCTCCACATGCGGGTCCTTACTGGCAGAATCCTGAGGTGTTAAGTGATATAATTCGTACTTTCAGCTCCCCGGTCACCTTTGAATTAAGAAAAATCAGCGTCTCTCTAAGAAGTGCTAGCGCTTTTTTCCCGACTCGCCTTTAAGTGTCCAACTAAGCGTCTGCCATAGTGCAAGAAACTCCATTAAAAATGGCAATCAGGCATT
>CALNXK010000052.1:67500-217500 GCA_942486035.1 Porites lobata | reverse complement strand
CATTCACCACGCAGAACTTGTTATTTATAAGTAATAACAGGAGCCGATTAGGTAATAAACATTACTCTAGCCCTTCTGATTTAAGGTATCAGCCACCCTTCAGGACCGTCCGCGCGCGGAGCGCTGTAGCGTTAGTTGTTTTCATAAAAACCCCTATAAACCGTATATTTTTTAAAAGCTTTATAATTCCAGATTATGGATTTGAACAAACAAAAACGATTTACTTAAATGTGTTTCGAAATTGGAACGCTTTGTGTAAAAGTACACGTCTCTATAAATCATGTTCCACTCCCGCCGGAAATAAACGGAAGAAAACAATTAACACCGCATTCGCTTCTCAACACGTTCCACTAAAAAACCGTGTCTCCGATTTTTGACAAGTGCGTTTGTTTTTCTTTTATTAGCAACTGAAGTTGGGGAAGGCAATTAGTCAACACTCCCTGTGGAAAAAAAGCTCTAGCTTTAAAATGAAAAGGTGTATTAAAATTCGCAGACACGGTTTTGTAGAAGAGATATATGGCATCACTCTGGCCAAATTTTAGCCAAATTGATTGAAAGGCTGCCGACTTGGAGTTTAAAACGTACGAGTCGATCGGCAAAATTTGCGTTCGGAGATAAAATAGAAAATACATTTTTGGCGGCATCCTACCTGGAATGAAATTATAACACCTAAATGTTTACTCTGATTGATATCAGAGAGGGATCAATTTTCTCTAACAAAAGGACTTTGACAGGTAACTTGTAACGGGAACAAACTTTTTATTGCTATCAACATCTTCAAGTGAACAGTTTAATTCTCCGTTGGAAAACTTCCACTCTTTTACACCACGAGAAGCACAGTTTAATTCTTTCTCGAGCAAAAGTTTTGCCTCTCCTTCGATCTTTTTTGTATGATTCGCCGAGGCGTTTTTGTTGACGGCGCCAGGCCAAGGAAACTAAAAAACTTTGAAGGCGCCGAATGTCCACCACCGATTGCTCGAAGGCCAAGAACTGAGGCCCGGTATATTTCAAACGCTCTGCTCTTCTCGGAAGAATTAAAAACAGAATTTTTCTTGTGCGACGGACAGCTGTCATTCTCGCACTGGATTCTCCAGGTAGAACCAAGTCCATGCTTAGTCGCTACATTTTCCATGACTTGGACTCTTACCTGGCAAAATCGACAAGATACAGACTCGTCCAGTTTCTCAAGCAGCTTTTCGCTCGATACGATAGCTTGACCGCTTATTGTTTTCCACGTTCCATCAGCAGATGGGGTGGATTAGCTTAATTGGCTTTCTTCATCTGGCTCTTCAAGCTGGATTTTGGAGCGGCTTGCACTCTCGGCAACTGCAGCAACTTCTCTTGCTGATAAAATGAGCCTTTGTCGCTCTCTGCCAATTTTGCGGACCATTCTTTGTCAAACTCGCTCTTCGATTTCGGAAACGAGCTTTTCTTTTTTTTTTTTGGCAGCATTTTGACCGAAGCAAACGCTAAATATCCACGAAGAATACTAAAGGCTATAAACAACGCGAAGACAATTCGCACGTGTTGTGTCGAAGCACGCACTCGGTATCACGTTACTAGTTCACAGGCAAGTCAATTGATATATGACACGGGTATGACAGATCTTGTCAACGATCAATTAAGATAGTTAACGAGAAAAAATCTTTTACCCCCGATATCTTTCGACAGAAATAATATTTTCTTCTGATTTTTTTTTTAAAAGAAAGCTCTCAAGCATACCTATTTGAAAACGTTGAAATCTCAAATATGGAAAAATGGCAATTTTAAGGGTGGCTGATACCTTAAGGGCGACTATACGTTGGGTTAATATGGAGTACTAGTTGCAGTCAAGGCTGGTCAAGCGTACCCCCTCAAAATTCTATTGATGAATTGATTATTTGAAAAATGAATCATGAATTCGTTAGTTGTCCCCGTATTTGGTGTCAAATTCAAATCGGCATTCCTGCATGCGTAATAAGCAGTGAATATTTTACGATAACTTTTCTGTATTTGGTCAGATTGAAAGACATTTACGTCACATTCAGGGAATTGGACAATATTAATGGAATCTTTGGGGAGTGCGCTTGACCTGGCTTGACTATAATACCCTTTAACACGGTTAAGTTTTAGATCATCTTACCCTCTGTCGCAGATGTTCTTCCTTTTTGAACCACATTGCATACGCCACACGATAGTATAGCACGGCCATAAGGGAAGTTGAGAGAACTGCGAGAAAAAGCCAACTTAGACTGTAGGCCTTGCCGACCCACACACTTGGCCACGTGTTGATGCAGTACTTTCGATTCTCGTTATATCTCCTGTATATAAACGATGGAATATTGAAGATCACCCCAAGAATCCACGTACAGGTAATTATCACCTGTTTTGATATCAAAGAAAACAAGGGGTAAATATGGTTTGGTTTCCAGGGGGTTGATGGGGTGGGGGGGAATCTGAATCTGCCATACCCCAAGATTTTCAGAATTAATTGCATTTGCTCTCATTAAATGCGAAAACACATTACGAGTACTATATTTACGACTAGTAATAGTTGACACTACAGCTGCCCCCGCTCTGTATATTTTCGGCGAATTTCTGTAATCGTCCATCGTTCTGCTAGTGATAAGCTAGCAGTTGTTCACTCGTCTTGCTTGTTTAGGGCTGAGTCTTATTCCGGTCAAAGAGAGAGAAAGAGTGTCTGGCAAGGTTTCCATTCAAAGACTCGGAACTCATGCGTGTCTGGCAAACTCTCCAAGTGTTTATATATACACAGTTATATGCACCTTATAACTTCATCTGCCCTTAACGAGCGTCTTTTGGTCCATAACTTTCAAAACAACTGCTCCAAAGAGTGTCGCTGATAACACGTAACGCAAAAGAGTATCGAAGTGTGACTGCACAATAAATGTCACAAAATCTACCTAAGCGGTCCCTTCGGGATTTTCTGTCTTTACGTCATCCTAACCATTTCGTACTTGCGGGCGCAAACAATAGAAACGTCGTCATTACCTACTGATTCCTCGCGGCCCCTGTTCAAGGAAATCGAGACTTTTTCTAGCATACTGACTGTATATTTCAACTGTAAGTACTTTCCTTAATATACGCGCTAGTTACTAGAGTGCCTCCTCGGGATTTCGCCTTCCGGGCGAAATCCCTGCGGGGGAAATAAATTGAAGTAATCGCACCTTCAAAGTACGTTTACGAAGCGGCCTTGCTAAGTATTTAATTGGATGGACCACGGCGTAGTATCGTTCAGCAGCTATGGCAACCAAACAAAATACACTGGTGGCGGCGCCAACCCACCCAATGTTTCCGCCAGTCACCGCTATGCACAGGGTGTTACCCAATGATCCGTCTGGATGTGAGAAGGCGTGGGAAAAAATGTACTTGGGTGATAAAAATATAACAGTTGAGCTGTCTGCGATGGCCAAATTCAGAAGAAGATAGTCGAGTAGATTCCTGTCGGTGTAATAAACATTGACAGTTAATTAATTGACAATAGGCTATGGAAAATACACGAAAAATAAAACAGTTTCGATGGGCCCACTTCTCTCCACCCGAAAAGTTATCTGGGCGTTCAGTTGCGGACAAGAAATCTATAACGATGGTTAAAATATGTTTAGAATTTAAAAAGTAAGTCGAAAATCGATAAAATACATCGAATCGAATAAAAAGACACAAGTCGAGGGTTGCAAATATCCCGGAAATATATCTTCACGGACGAAATGATGTTAATTATAGTAAGGTGTCTGGTAGAATCATAAAAGAAAGAACAAAAACCATCCACCAAAGAGGTTAGACTACATTAACAGCTAAAAAACGAATTGTTCAAACCTTTATTATTGGAAATTTTAAAATAGATGTCAAAACTCGGTTGCAATGGTGATATGAATGTTGACGTACATGTCACTACGACTAATAGTTTGAACGATTTTGAAGTTTATTCAGGTTGGGCAACCTTTTCAAGTTTTAATGCTGAGCCACCAATTAAATAATGATAACAATAATAATAATGATAATAATAATAGTAAAATTCGTATAGAGAGCAGCTATACATACATGTAATCTCAGCGCGCTTTGAAAATGCAAGAAATAAAATATAAGAAATATACAAACTAATTAATTAAAATCGATTAAATAAAAATGTTTTGAGCTATAGATATTAACAGAAAATACTGATGTTTTCTTGGCTCTCATTTTTTCTACAGTAGTTACTTATTAATAAGTTACTTTAATCAGATTTCGATTCTTTTAAATCTCAAAGCCTACCTCATGTCTCGATTCTTTATAATTATGATACAGACCAGAAAGTTTCCTGCAATGTTTACGATTGTGAGTAGGGAATGGACCACAATTAACGCAATATTGGCTGAATCGGAATTACTGTAAACAGACATGGCTCAGTCTGAATTAAATCGGGGTCCTAGCCTGCCTGAAGCTTCTTCTGATCTGGTGAATAATGATTTAAATCAAAAAGCGATTGTTAGTAACGGTCGCAACGCCATACCCTGTCAATACCCTGTCCGATCGCCCTCATCATCAATAAAGTGCGGGAGTCTGGGTACAAATTAAGTCAGGATCAATAGGCCATTTCCTGTTCCCCCGGACCTCTGTATGAAAACGAGGCTAAGTGCTCAACTTTTGATAAGGAAATGATTTTTACTTCTCATGCGAATAAAACTAATTTTTACAAGAAAGGTGTGCACTTGGGCTCGTTTGAAAATAAGTGTTTTCGGATATCGGAAGTGGCCTACTGTACAAAAACTTTTGAAAAAAAGTAAGAACCTGTTTAATCCGTTTTTCTATGATCATTGCCGCAACTCTGGAATTCTTTGTTGGTACGCATTTGAAAAAAAATTGAGTTTAAATGCTTGCTAATACCCTTGTTCTGAAAATATAGTTTAGGTATTATGTTTAAAATGCAGTTTTAGTACCAGATATTTCTCAGATAGAGGGAAAACTTGCCAGAGAGTATTCAAATAGATCTCAAATAGCACATATGAAGCTCCTATGACTATTTTGGTTTTATGGGTAAAATATAACAGCAATGCCTGGGACTTAAAGCAATTTTAAAATAGCTTTAAACTACTTCCCAAAAGGTTTGAAATGGAGTTGGTTGGTTCGGGGAAACGGAGACAGAAACAGAAACTGAAGTCAATATGAGGACAAGATCATGTTTCATCTAAAAATATGCCAAAACAAATATATATCATCTAACTTAAACGAAAATTTATCAATACAATGGGTTATGTTACCATGTCATGAACATGACTGGGTAGAAATTTTTCCATTTCTCACATTGTAGTTAAAAATACGAACGATTGGGGGAACATTATCTCGTCTGAACATTTATTGTCTCCTAAATTTAACTTTGGCGTCAGCTGTATTTAACAAATGAATTCCTTTTTGCAGTGTTCCTTTTAACTAGCAACTTAAGTGCACAAATGGCGTCAGCGCGGTGAAAAGGCTAAGGCCAAACCAATTATTATAATATGTGTCGACCTATTCTAAGTTAAAAATGTACATCTGCTATCATGGTTAAGAAGTCGAACAATAAATGAAGGATCCTTTGTTTCGTCTCTTGAAAATGTTGAAACGGTTCGACGTTGTTTGGCCAAGTTTGAGAATAGACTTTCGCAATGTTTGTCTGAAATCTGTTATTTTAAGTTAGACAAATATGACATTGTAATAACAAAAATGACGAATTCGCTAATGGCAATTTCAGTTTAAATAGATCATGGATGACATCAAAATGTGGTTTATAAAACCGGATAAAGTGGTAGAGAGTTCAGGCGAGTGCGTCACTGATTATTTTCTCTCCATATTTGGTTTCGAAGTCTTCTGTGATCTATAACTAAGCCGCAGAAACCACTATAGGGGATAGATATTTCAAAAGGACTTAAAGAGGACATTGGCATCGTCGACCAACAATAGAACAAAATGCATACATACATACATAGTTTTCATAAAGAGCAGCCCCAAATTAACAAAACAGGCTTCTAAAGCAAAAACCAATTGAGACAATACTCCTGACGTCTTAGAAACATTTGGTCGCTGGGTACCCCTGGTCGTTTGCTATTAGAGCGATTTTACTCGGCCCGTGAACCACACAGTTAATAACAACTTGAAAATAGCTAAAAATAAACAAAAGAAGACAATAGAATAAGTGCATCATAGTGCGTAGTATTCTACTACCTATTTTACGGGTTAAGAAAATAATCACCCTAACCGCCTTGTGTGTCTTAACTAGTAGAATAAATCGATTAAACAACAGATAATTTTTTGTAGAACCCTTGTCTCGTAAATTTTGGGATACAAGTTGCAAGAAACATTGCCTAAAACGTAAATCCTATAACCTTATCTACACTAATCTAAAACTGAACCTACGTAGTGTATGTAGATCGGAAAAGAACATTCAAAAATAGTATCATTGCTTGGTCTAGGTGGGTAGATAAAAACCGTTACTTCTTGACAACTTAAACTTACTGAGTTTGCAAGGTATATATATGTACCTTTTCTCCCCACGCGGCATCGACGCTTTCCCGACCACACTAAAGTAGATCGATCTATTTTAAAGAGTTCCTTTCGACTTCGTAATATCTCCTTTTTTTTAACGTCAGTTTTAGATAAACTTAGCCTACGTTGTTAACGGTATTGTATCAGCTCTAAAATACATATGTAAAAAACTCAAGAAAGGGCAGAAGTTGACAGAAGGTGCAATTAACTCGTGACTTACAATCAACGGACGGATATAAAGGATGTTGGTAATGACAATCAATATCATGTTGTTGTTGTTGTTGTTCTTCTTCTTCTTCTTCTTCTTATTATTATTATTATTATTATTATTATTATTATGGTGGCCCTGACATGATTTTCTGGCCTGCCCATGCTGCGTGCTAAATATACAAAATACTACTCCATCGTCAACACCATTCGTAGTCATCATAAGGAGAGAATTGGAAATTCGGTGTATGCATGGTGTAAGGTGTAAGTAATCGTTAACAAATTGGTTATTCCGGTTCACGACACACAAGCCGACGAGCTCTACCAGATGATCCATATTATAGGATATGGCGCTGACGTCATTCAAAATGGTCAACAACATATTGGCCAACATCATTATTGGACTTCAGTTGAAATTCGGATCTATGCAAATAGCGAAAATCCATGGACTCTGCTGGATAGAGCTTCTTAAAATCAGTTTATTTGCCAAAGGGTTGAGAGTGATAAAATCGCGTTTGTAAAATTTGGCGACTTTGCGGTGCAAACGGTTCGATCGCCTCTGACATATCCGGGCTCTTAAACTCGGCAAGGATAGCTCAAGGCGCCCTTTCTAGCAGTGTCGAAGGTTTTCGTGGCTGTTTCTTTTTGTAAAAGTTGGACACTGCGAAAGGGTCTTTTTTAGGAAAGGAAATTATAGCAGGAAAGTTCAACCATATACTTCCCGTCTCAAATACGAAGACTTGTGGTCAGTGTTGCGGATTGGTGTGGTCATCAAATTACGTAAAACTGAAAAGATTAAAAAGACACTGAACAAGACTCACATGACGCATCCAAACAATGGTTTCCGCAACAACAAGCACCCGACATATTTTTTCAGAATTTAGAGAAATTTTGCTCATTTCCTTCTTTCCCGTGTTGAATAGTTTATCCATCTCAGATCAGTCTCCTCAGAACAAGCAAAATTATATTCCGCTAAGGTTTTACGCAACGAGTATTTGAGTACCATTTTCCCTTGCACCTATCATTACACAGAAAGTATTTCAGATGCTTCATTTCCTGTAATCTTGTGAGAAAGTTGGTAGAATAAACTTTCTGTTAAACAACAGACAATTTTTCTTACAACTAATGGCTTTGAAAATTCTTTACAATTCAAGTTGCAAGAAAAATTGCTTGAATCCTAACGTAAACTTTTGACCGCTTTAAAATTCTATAAGTTGCTCCAATATTCGCATCTCATTTCGAAATTAGAATATCAGTATTGCTTGATTCCAGGTGGCTACTTAAAAACTCCTTCGGACAACTTACTGAGTTTGCACGAAGATCTTCTTCAAACACAACAGCGACGCTTATCTTGATACCACATTTAAGTAAATGAACTTATTTTAACCAACTCCTCTTTCCTTCATAACGCACTAAGTATCTAATCTTTTTTGTAGCTGGGGATAAATTGTCCTTACAACAGTTAAACGTGCTTTGAATAGCCCACGTTCGATATATTAAAATTTTAACATGACTCCGAGGCTTTTGGGTAAAATTGCAAATTGTTCACGACCTCATTGTCTCTCTATTTCCGGAAGAGACCTGAGCACACAGAAAACCAAACCAAATACAGAAAAATGACATGAAAGCCTCGGACTCATGTTGGAATTTTGACACAGTCGAAGCTCGCGTAAGCGACCACCTCGGAAATTCGCATGGTAAAGTAATAGATGGCACAAGAGCTTCAGAAACTCATTCATAATTCATAGAGAAAAGAATAAATGATATTAATGTTTAATATGTGTCTTCATATCTTTAAGTGACCATTAGCGCAGCGTTCAGATTACAAGAGATTAAAAACAAAGGAAAAGTCGAGTTGGGTAATTCCAAAAGTTGTCGCGGTCGCTTACGAGAGCTTTTCGTTTACAAAGATTAAGTCACAGTTCAAACTGGGTTTCACAAAGGTGTTTGTAACTGGAGCTGGTCGCTTGCGAGAGTGGTCGCAAGAAGACCTTCGACTGTATATCGAACGTGGGCTATTAGCTTAAACTTAACTTGTGACAGTGCTATCAATTTGGGCAAAGAAGATGTAGAGATAACTTCAATCAATATAATGGGTCTTTTTTATAGCGGGGCTCCCTCGCGCGCGAAGCGCGCGTGGGACAGAGCCCCATACTCATAGAATATGGTCAACCTCTTTTCGTTTGGTTGTCACGTGACTGACCGAGCGTACGTACGCGTCTACAGATTGTACGGGTAGGGTAGGGGAGACTATCAAAAGGAAGGGAGGGGTGTCTCAGGTGTGTCTTGGCAAACCCATGTCTTTTATATTGGCCATTCACAATATGGTTAATTGACAGCTGTCAAAACAGGATAGCCACTGACCAGTATCACATTGCCATATTGAGGGCTCATGTGTCAACTCATCAAGGTGACGTGATTTATTTGGAAGCTGTCCGCTGACCAGTTGTTTTACTAGATCGCAATCAATGTTATCAATCTTATACTTTCTAGCAAATTTGAGAGCACTGGAAAACTGATAATGCACACATCCATTGGACATCAATGTTGTGATCAATTAAAACAGGGTATCCGCTGACCAGTATCACTTGACCGTATCGCGGGCTCAGGTGTTGACCTATCGAGGTCGAGTATTTTTTTGAAGTTATCCGCTGACTAGTTACTAGTTTTCAAATGATCGCAGGCTCAAGTTTGATTGTTTTTTAATTCGTATGAAATATGTTTTGTGTTTGTGCCGCACAATTAAAATTTTGATTTCAAACCGACCTCGGACGCGAAAATTCAGCCAGCTATTACAGGCAGGGAAGGCAGTTGCTTTTGTCTTTGCTCACCATGGTCACGCGTTGGTCACTCTCTACGTCCAATTTTTATGCTCTGATTGGTCAAAATTTGACAGGCGAGCTCATGCGGAAAATTTATGCAGCATCTTGAATGTTCTTTACTTTGACAGCTGAAGCTGACAGAGTTTTGTGTCAACTTGTGATGTTTTTAACTGTCTTTTTCCACTGGATGAACAAAATGAAATTCAGCTGCTATCAGAAGTCTTCTGTTATTCATGGCTAGTTGGTTTTTGGTTGAGAAATTAATACATTACTTGTCAAAGTCGGAAATCCGATTTCGGATGGCATCGATTTCGCTTTTCACCTTGCTTGATGCGTAAGGGTTGAAAAGTCTGAAGCGACACTGGCCTTCCTTGATACCTTTCAGGAGCTGCATCTCGAATGGTAAGCCTCAGTAATTATTGTGTTTGATGTTTGTTTTTTATATCTAATTTAATGAAGTCGAGCCCAGTTTATGCGGCTATGTAGTTTATGCACGTTTGTAAGATTTGAGACAATTCGATATGACCAAGAATCAGGTTTGATAAAGCTTACGGAACTTTAAAAAACCTTTAGACATTTTCTTACCGCAAATAGAAAGAAAACGCTCCAAAGAACATTTACTTATAATTCTGGCTGTAAAAGAAAGCTTTGAGCGATTTTCTTGCCTCGAGTTCATCTTTGAAAAAAGTAAATACCGGGAAGCTGGCTTAAAACATAAACTAATTAACTTAAGCTTTAAGCTTGAAGACTCAGGATTTTTAGAGACACTTTAATACTTGTCTTCGTGAATGAAAAATGTTGTCTCTGTATATGTTTCACCGAATTATATTTCTTTTATTGATTGTTGGTAGTCTCTCTTGTAATTTTAATCGCCGTGCCGTTTGTTTTCAGTCGTTCAGTGAACATCGCTTGCAGGAGTACTCAAAATGCCGCGCGTATCAAACCGGCGCTTTTAAAGATTACACATCGATAAAGCCATTTAATAAAACTGAATAAACATAATAATTTCTTTATTATGTTGCAGCTTAACTCTAGTATGCTCGTTCAAACAGTCGCTACAGCTCGCACTGCAAAAGTGAGAACCGGCTAGCCGTATATGTGATTTTGGAAATTTTTTAAACGGTTTAAAAAGCCCACGCGTCCTTCGATCGTCATGAATATTGAATGAGTGCAATTTGTGCTGCAAAATTGTGGAATACTGCATTCTGTCCGAGGTCTGTATCATAAAAACAGTACCTCATGGTACTGTTTCACCTCAGACGTGATGTATAAATGGTATAAAAGGTTGGTTTACTCGCACCCGGATTTGTTGGCAAGATTTTGTAAAGTAAACTTGTCGAAGGCAAAAAAATTCGGCCTGATTTTTTTCCAGGCCTAATTAATTTTACGGTGATCAAGAGCCATTTTGGCTCCTAAATATTATCGAAGATGATTGCTATTTTTGGGGTGTACATATGAGGATAGCAACTCGATGTAAGATTTGGCTCACTCTTGGGCTGTTTGCAAATTATTTTTCTCTAAAACCACTTAGCCTTTCCCTCAAAAGTCACATGAATGTGCTATGTGCTCTAAAGTTAACTGAATTGTGGAATACAAGTTTATCGTTTGATTTAAATGATAAATATATTAATGGGAGCCTCGCTTTTAGCCCTGGCTAAGTCTATATTTTATATATTTAAGGCAGGTGCCCTTATTATCACTGTCTGGCTTGTCATGTTTAATGCGGGGTGAGATATGCAAAATTTTCGAAAAACGATCTGAGTGCGTCATATGGACTCTTACCCCCAAGAATAAAAAAAATCGATATGATTTAATAATCATAATAATGATGCTGATGATGATAATAATAATAATAATAATAATAATAATAATAATACTGCATAGCTTATTGAAGTAGAAATATGGCTCTTCACCTGTGAATAACTACAACACTATCACTTACCTACACTAATCTACTTATCATCTAGGTATAAATTATCATGCAAACTAGGAGCAGTGAAACTGTAAATACCCCCACCATGTTTCAAAGGTGTGGAGGGCGGAGGGAGGGGGGATGAGTTTTTATTTACTAATCATATGTAAAGATATTAATAGTTATGATAATCTGATTCAGTGGAGTATAAGCTCGCGCGAAACTATTTAGATTCAGATTAATGGATAGCTTGCATGTGATGAGCCCTACCAGATGATATATAATTTATTAAAAGATATGACGCTGCTAAGTTCTGTGATATTACACAAAATGGTCGTCACATTGGCCACTGTGTCGGGATCGCGGCTAAGTCCGGTCTGAAAATTCTGCATGTAATCACGCTCGCCCACAGGCAGCCCAAGCTTAGTATGAGAGTTGTTTTAAAATCACTAATCCATGTGGTATGACCGTTTTCACTCAGGTGGCCAGCATATGCAAATGTATTGGAATAAAAGAAAGCTTTTACATTAGAAAAGAATTAAAAAAAAACTCCCCTCAATTTTTGGCCTTTCTGAGCAATTTTTGAGCAAAATATAATTTTGGAACGCGAAGGCAGGAAAGAGTCAACGATTTCGTAGAAAAATTCAATTTATTCGAATTTCGTCAAAGAGTTAAGAGAGGATTGTCTCCTCTTGTAAATGATTATCAACCTTTGAACACATAACAACGCCTTTCGCAGGCCCAAAAAGTCATACCCTACTAGCAGAATCACTTCCATCTTCCCTAGATAAGTCGGGAAAGAAGGAACTACTCTGTCGACATCTTCAAACTCCCTTGATATGCCGATCATTCCACGGTTTGGACGAGTCAGGCCATTCTCGACCCCAGTGCTTACGGGTTTGGGAATGCCCGCGTAAGCTCTGGGAAACTCTGCGCCGGAGTAGCCAAAATCTGGCTATTTGGGCCTCACTGCGCATGCTCTTTGATCGAACCAAAACTTTTTGCTTCTTTTATATCTACTTCATCGCGAAAGTCTTGTGCTGCTTCCGTATTAGAACTGAAGAAATTCAGTTAACGGCCTTGAAGAATTTTGAGGTATCCAAGGCTCTTGTGGTGGCTGCTGAGAAAATACTGTTAAACGTTGCCAATCACAGATTTAAGACTTGAAGTTTACATATGCTTGACAGTTGATTAAATATTTCTGTGGACTACTTCACGAGGCGGTAGGTGAAACCCGAATGGCTTTTAATTATTTATTTATTTCATTTGCTATTGCAAAGTAAAGCCCGAATGGCTTATTAAGATAAACGTATCGAAATTCCAATAAAACAGTCCAAAATATGAATTTAACATCCTTTTATTTATGTTTGCTCAAGAACATTAACACTTCAGCGAAGCTGCTTTGAAATGCGATATCGTGGGAAAAGAAGACAACTATAAATATCTAGTCGCATTGTACACGCATCACTTTAGGGAACGATTTCCTTTATCTGTTTTTTTTTTTCTTGCAAGTCTGTTTTTGGCCAATTTGCGACAAAAAGCTCAAGTTTTCATTCATACTCGGCTACTTCGTGTGAATACGATAACGTGGAAGTCAAAGAAAAATCAGAAATGTGTCATGATTCTTAAACTATAGCTGCCAAATATGTCGGTGTATTTTTATTTCATGTTTCACATTCAAATCTTTTTCTGGTTCAATTTTCGATATGTTGCTGAGCAATTTTATTTGAAAATTGGAAAATCCAGTAATTCTGCCTGATTAGTCGTGCAAATGTTGTTTTGGAATCACTGAAACCAAGAATCGGCCGGTCGTGTTTACTTGAACATTTCTAGGGAAAAACCCGCTCACGCGCCAGACACGCCGCACGTTCAACCGCTCTTGTGCAAACTTATCTGGACCAATCAGAAACACTTGTATTGGTTTTTGCTCAAACCAATCAGATACAATCTTGTTCCAGGGTTCCCCAGAGCTCTTGATCTCTCTCCTCTACATGCGCAGAAGAGTTCTGGGTCGAGACTGGAGTCAGGCTAGTTTCATACTGTATAAACCACATTTATCTGTGCACGCAAGCGTACTCTGGAGATTTGCTGACTTTTTCTGCGCCCACGCTCGATAACAAAACAAATGGCTGCCGCTTTAATTTCAGGCACTAGTCCTAGCTGTTTTCATACACATTGGAAAATGCACTCCGATTTGAGATGGCTTTTGTTTTAGATTTAACCATGTGCTTAGACAATTTTACTTGCGTGAACTGATCCACGATCCAGTAAGTGTTACGCAGAGTTCTTGGAAGGATAAACTGATGGGTTTTTGAATAAAAATATTTAAGAAATAATTGCTATTCCTATTCTTTTGTGTTAATTTGTTCAATCATAACATCAATTCAAAATAAGATCACGAGGCTACAGAATGCAAGTCGCATTTAAATGATCGATGCTTTCAATATTTCACGCGTATCTTTCACTTCTGGTATATTTTTCGGGCACTATTTGAAATTTATATGCAAATATGTTTTAATGGTTGTCTAGAATTGTAATTTCAAAAAAAAAATCAAAAATTAAAGACTTTTTTTTTATAGTTATTTGCATCTCATTTTTTTGCTGAATGAAAACTTCGAGAAGTCGCGCGGTCGTTAGTTTGAAAGCGAGGTTGAGACTGAGGCTCGGTTGCATTTGAATTTGGGGCATGCTAAATATGAATTGTAGAGGATGTTGGCAGAGGTTCCTTCCTCTTTCCGACTTATATAGGAAGATCAAAGGGAAGTTATTAGATAAGATTCGAAAATTGAACATGAATGGAACGGTTCTCCAGAAATTTTTAGCCGTTCTCAAGAAATAGAAAATTCTAGACAGTATTTGCTTCTCCGAATAGATATTTTGCAAAAAACAGCCGTATAACAAGTATAACTTTTAATATATCGAAATATACCAGCAGAGCGTAAGAGTATACGTAAGAGTAAGGGGCTGTTCACACTTGACGGGGGAACCCAACGACTGGTTTGGTTTCGAGACTTGGGGGAATAAAACAAAAGAAATGTATTATTCATTGCTGAGCCTTAAGATGATTTCTTTTGTTTTATTTTCCTAAGCCTCAGTGCCAAGTATGAATTTTAATATATCGAAATTGGTCTAATAGGCGACATGCATCTGGGACTTTTTTAATTACTTGCTCTCGCAAAAATTAAAATTCATTCTTGATAATAGAGGGTAAAACAAATTAAGAAAATGGGTCTTGTCTTTCATTTAACGGAATCTGAAATAAACAATTAAGTAAAAAAACATTAGATAACAATAGATATCGGAGTGAATAAAGACGGAAACATAGATAGCAAAGTAGATTGAAAATGGATTCGGTATATTACATATTATTAAAAACTGAATCACTGGATAATGCAATTCTAGCATTTTGACTGGCTTAGCCGTTATGGTATATGAGCTATTATACCATGCTCTCCATATATGGTCGGTGCACGCGTCAGTTTAAAATTGGAAGCTAGCTGAGAGTTTTTTCGCGAAGGATAGAACGGCGCCCGAAGCAAATCGTTTTAATTCATTTCTTAGAATACTAGAAATGCAATTTCATCGAAAGAAAAAAGACAAAAACAAACAAAAAAGCCACAAGAGCTTGTTTGAAAGTTTGTCGAAAAACGCATGAAAACACATGGAACTAAAGTACCTTGACCAGCTACGAAAGAAGACAAGTGTTGTTTCTTCATGATCGCGAAGCCATTCGCCGATCGAGTCACTCGCCGATATGTAACTGCGGCTTGTTTATCCGACATCACGAAAATAAATCGCAAGTAACCAGCTACAAATACAGGCTATGCAGCCATTCACTAGAGCAATCGAGGCGGCAGTATAGCTTCTTTTCTCGTTCAGCAAAACCAGCTTGTGGCTTCAAACAACTTCATAACAAGCGACCGAGGTAATAGTTTTTCTCCGTTGTTCTTTATACTTTTATAACTGCACCGAAAATCCAAATTCACAGTAATTTCGACGGCTGTCACTTAAAAATTCTTTTCCTTCACATTATCTGCCAGGTTTTTTTTGCTGTTTTTCTGTGTAAAATCCTAGAATTCCGATGAGTTTTTAAAAAACTAATGTTCATCCCTACAATGTTTTGATTTTTCATTCACGCAGTCCAGGCGAGTCCGTTCGCGCGTTGACAGACGTGTGACATGTGAATAGCTGAAGTCCCTTGTCTTTTCCAGTTTGTTCTAGTCAGGGAGATTCGACGAGATTCAAATGGGCGTTTTTAATAAAACAATTATTCACTCGAGCTTGTTGGATATGAGATGATTATTGCCAACTCGACGCTACGCGCCTCGTTGGCTATCTATGATCATCTCATATCCAACGCGCCCTCCTGGAATAATTGTTAATGAGTAAACGGAGTAAAACATGGATAAACTGGGGTGAATATGGCTGAACATGGTTGAACACAGGTGAACGATAGCTGGGTAAACGGGGTTAATTATACCAATATAGAAGACATGTAAATTTCATATCTTTGGGACGTCTGGTGGGCCTTACATGGTCGCATTACCTAACTGGAAGCTGAATATTTCTTCCAAAGATAGCTCATCCTCAGAGGTGGCTTATGGATTTGTTTTCTCGTTGCATAAAGCAGTTCCTTGACGATTTTCAGAAGAAATCAACGACATAAAGTATTGGAAAATCCAATTTAGTAACTTTCTAACTGACCAAAGGGGGAAATTCATACATCCCATGATGCATCGCTTCATATTTTATTATCAAAATTTTTAATTCCAAATCCACGTGATGCTATCACTTCAACAGGGACACGAGTCACGCGACCGTTAAATAATATTGGAAATCGACATGTTACACCGATAAAACCTTCTGTACCATTGCTGTGCCGATCTACCGGTAGTAACGATTTTCGTTTTACTATTCCAAACATATCTTAAGCGTTTGTAGCCTACGTATCGATACGTAGCCGGTGGTTTTGGTTTGTTTTTCGTTTGGGATTTGTTTAGTAACTGTAAGTGATACAGCCGCGCGAAAAGTGAACCGAGGACAGATGAGTAAACGAATGGGGCGGTGGCTAGGGGGAGAGAAAAAAGACCTCAGTTCAGCTCTCACACGGCTGTATCTCTTAATTACACCGTAAAAAAAAAAAAAAAACTACAAATTCCCTCTTCTTCACAGGCTACGCAAGCTGTCCTCTCATCTTCCCCAAATTATGATGATCTGCCTTCACGTTTATGATGACATTCATGAACATTCTTCAGTTAAGACACAGAGCAGCAACTTTTTCTGTCTCGTGACTAATGTTTCACTAATGTGCAAAATACTAAAAGTCAACATTTCTGACTTACCAAGAAAAGATGGTGAGAATGTTACTGAAAAAAAAGGAAGTTAATTGAACTTACCGAAACATTTTTCACTCCTTTTTCAGTCCGAGAGTTTGAAGAGTTTTTTAATTGCTATCCCCACGTCTAGAGCTTTTAAGAGCCAATGTCTGTAATTTTCGAGAATCCGTTGACAGTCATGAATTTTTGAGTTTCTTCATATTTTGCCTAAATAATCTCTATAATACACTAATTTCAAAAATCACGTTAAAACTTGTAACAGCTTTTTATTTTTTCAGGAATCAGGCAAAGTTTGAAAAACTCTAAATCGGCGCTCTTTCGAGTATGAAATTAGCGAAAATTGAGCATTTTCTTCGCGCTCGTACATTGACACGGAAAAATATCTCTCGATGAAATCAAGTCACAAAACAGACACACATTATTACTTTATAATTCAGCAGTTAACTTTAAATAAACCGTTTAAATGTGACTGTACCGGCCGCAAGAAGAAACACGGTTTCAGCACTTTTCAAAAATGGCAAATTTGACCTAACTTCACCATCGTAAAAACCTAGTTGGTACACGGAATTTCAACATGAAACAAGAACTGTATTGAAGCATATCCTTTGCTGTTGTTCGTGTTAAAATATTTCTGGCGGCATTCCGAATGGGCACCGTCGTGAGATCAAAACCTGAAGGGTATTTTGACACCAGGAAAGCGCGTGCAATAAGCAAGTCTGGACGCTTGGAATATTAATCCTTCGCAAACGTAAGTTACTTCGACATTTAAACCCTAGTCAGAGTTGTAACGGTTTCATATCATATTTCGGCGTTTCTGTTCCGTTTAAAATGATTCCTTTCAACTGATTTTTGCGATAAACCATAATGAAGAGACGAATACGCAGTTCAAATTACAGTTAGCAGAGAGGAATATTGTCGAAATACTCGTTTACATATAGTTTTAATCGTATTGAAACCTTAAAAATCAGAAAAGTTATTTACTTACCTGAATTTAGATGCTAGACGGAGTCACAGTACCGCTAACTAAATTCTGTATCACGGCAGAATCGAAGTTAAGTTTGCATATGTTTTCAATCTGTCGACACAAGGGAAGATGACATTCCGGAAGTGCGTGACGCGTAACGCGCCAGAAGAGAAATTCCTGGTATAAGATTTTTACTTTTCAAGTCTTTGTTGTATGTTCGTATAGCATCTCGCACATATTCAAACTTGGTTTATGGCGCCTGTGGCCCCAGTAATGCTGAATGTATTGCGATCTTAGAAGAGATGTCGTGAGTCACTTGGTATACTCCCGACTTGTCAGTCACGTGAGTATGTAGGGCAATAACCAAACATCGACCCTACCATGCTAATGATAAAAGTACGGTTTTCTGCATTTACGTTGGGTGATCTTTGTTTGATCCACAAAATTGCCGCATGAAAATAAGAGTTTTTCCTCACCACCTCTAAATGTTTGGTTCCGGGTAGCGGTGCAACAAGTCACGTGGTACCGTTCTAGATCAACCCACTGGCTGCTCATAGAGGGGTCCATAAAGGCACATTGATTGATGTCTCTGTATGGCCTGAACTGAAAATGATATACGCAGACGTTTTGTGAGCGACGAAGGTGCAGCTTTTACACTCCTGTTTCGTTTTGAAAATAGACGAGCACGCTAGCGAAGCGAGCGCGCGAGAGCGCAGCCCCTTGCTCTAACGGTCAATAAATCCCCTGCAGCTTTTATTTTCATACGCGAAATCGACGATCTCCAAGGAGAAAATAGATCGACGATCTCTAATGAAAAAGTAGAGGGTCTGTGAACAGGCTTCGAAGGTGCTTGCTATCATTTTATTGAACTTTAAAAATTTTGAAATTCTCCGGTGACTATGCTAACGTCATGAAAAGTCTACTTAGCTTGTTTAACTTTAGGGCAGGGGGAGGAGATGGGTGGGTTGGTTGGCATTGGGTTCTCCATTAGGATCAACCCTACACATACAACAATTCATGTCTTTATCACTACATTTAGAGCTAGCAGACTTTGTTTGATCCACAAAATTGGCGCATGAAAAATGTTTGGGTTCCGGGTGGCGGAGCACAAATCGCGTTGTACCGTTCCAGAACAGCCTACTGGCCATGCTGGCTGCTCATTTAGAAGGGGTCTGTAAAGGCACATTAATTGATGACTCTGTGCGGCCTGAAGAAAACTATATACCTAGACGTTTTCTGAGCCACGAAGGTGCTGCCTTTACACTTCTTTTTCTTTTCGAAAATGGCCACGGACTTCTCTCCTCGCTCCTCACCGCTAGGCGGTCGCTTTTGCCCGAGAGATACCACCACGAAGGAGTTTTAGCACACAAGTCACTGCAGGTGCAGACCTAGGAAAAGGGCATTCTCCATCTGAAATTTTAAATCGAAATGAAAGGCTATTTTCAGCCTTTTCTCTCTTTTCTCCGCAACGTATTTGGTTAAAAGATAGTAAGGAAAATGGCTTAGGCATTTTGAAAAATTTTTTCATTTACGCGACGGATTTTGACGTTATGAAAAAGAACTTGTCAGTGAATTGGTCTATTTTCTAGCCTGCGAACAAGTGCCGGAGGGTGGTGGCGGACAGAGCCAGGTGACTATTCCTTTTCTTCAGGCGGGAGCTAGCAGTACGTGCATTCTGGTCTAGCCCCATACTGTGTAGACTGGCCTTTAAGGGCCTCTGTTCGGGGGGGGCGAGGGATCAGATAGTGTACAATTCGTCAACAACAGGTTGAGGTCTTGCCAGAAGATGCCATTGCTGCAGAGGAGCAAAGCAATACTACTTTCAGTAATTTAAACATGTTAAATCTTGTATTTCGCTCATCAAATGTGTCCATTGTCCATTGTCGTTTTTTCGCTCTTCAACTGTGTCCATTGTCCATTGTCCATTGTCGATTTGTGGTTTTTCAGGAATGTTCTTTTGCGGAGCGTTGGCCAATTTTCTTTAAACAGTTTTACTCGTTTCCATTCCCTGCTCTACCTTCATGTTGCATATGGCGTACGTGTGTTCCTAAATCCCTCAATTCATACTGAGGTGATCGATAAAGAAGTCTATACGCCAAGCGGGGTTAAGATTAGTTTATTACAAGCAAAGGCTCAGAAGGCTAAGTGCAAATAAAAGAAAACTAGTGTGAAAAGTTTTGCAGACTCGGCTTACTCTATTTGTTTTCTTTCACTATTTGTGTTAAACTCGGCTGGTACATCCTAAAATCAAGTTTAGTTCCACATGTTTTGGGAATATAAAATATAAAACTAAAAAAAACAGTGTTATTAAATTGTCATTTTATTTTTTCTTGTACACTCGTGCGATGATTTATCCTTGTCTGTACAGTTGCGTGACCAGACTCAAATTACACACGGGCTTTCATCACGCATCACAGCGTTTAGTCCGAGGCTAAACGACGGAAGATTTCAGTAAATTGCGGCCACTTGCAGTTGAAACGACTATGGTAAGTAATTCTTAGAGATCTCGAATCCCATTTAGAGCTAGCACGCCGTTTCTCGCGGCTTTGTTTTGAGGTGCAGAAACTCGAGGTCAATATTTACACTCAATGAGAACTTAACAGCGTTGTCTTTTTCAGCTACTTGCGTGCAATCAAATGTAGTGTTAATCTGCTTAGGTCTTTTTTATAACCATCAAATTGAAAAGCGTTTTTCAAAAGATTTTAAGAGCTTCCCGTAATGTGCCTCTTGTAAAAGAAACTAAGTTAGCCAAAACTTTTGTGTGCCTACACTCGCGGCTAGCTTGTTTCAGCGTCCCAACGTGCGAAACTACCCTGCACGTTTCGATGTCTTAGCGACGCACTTTTGTAATGCCGCCAAAAATTTTTTAATGCAAGAAACGACAAAGGATGTGCTTTAAAATAGTGTTTGTTTTATGTTGAAATTCCGTGTACCAACTAGGTTTTTACGATGGTGAAGTTAGGTCAAATTTGCCATTTTTGAAAAGTGCTGAAACCGTGTTTCTTCTTGCGGCCGGTACAGTCACATTTAAACGGTTTATTTAAAGTTAACTGCTGAATTATGAAGTAATAATGTGTGTCTGTTTTGTGACTTGATTTCATCTAGAGATATTTCTCCGTTTTTATGTACGAGCGCGAAGAAAATGCTCAATTTTCGCTAATTTCATACTCGAAAGAGCGCCGATTTGGCGTTTTTCAAATTTTGCCCGATTCAGGAAAAACTAAAAAACCGTTGAAAGTTTTAATGTGATTTTTTAAATAAGTGTACTATAGAGATTATGTGGGCAAAATATGAAGAAATTCAAAAATTCACGACTGTCAACCGATTCTCGAAAATTACTGACATTGGCTCTTAATTACGCGCAGGTGCCTCTAAACGATCCTCACGTTTTATATATGCGCATATTTTTAGATGAGATGGCGAATTTATGCAGGGCGTAGACTAAACTTAAGTCACTTTTAACGATGTATAGCGCTCCAGAAGAGACCATTCTGAGCGTATTTACTTAGTAGCTAACGATTCCTATCTGAATAGACTGGTATCTTCTCATATTAGATCTTCAAATAAATTTTGAGTGAATAAACTAAATAGACTTTTGACGTCAACATGTATTTCGGTTTGAGGCCACAGCTAATTAAGTTGAGGAACTTAATGTCAACAGTCAGGTTATTCTATTCGCCAACCTGCTTGTATATTATGCAGTCCTGTTGTTGAAGCAATGCCATTTTCTTGGTTCGTCTTGCCTTGTCCGACATGAGAAACCTTTTCTCCAATTAATCTTTGAGAAAGATACAAAAACTGTGTAAGTAGCTCTGGGCTTTTTATTGACATTAATCGTAAATTGTAGATGTAAATTGTAAAATTGCAAAGAAAATTGGGGGCAGCCACTCTTTTTAAATAATCAACTATATATCATAACAAGTAGATTTGTTGCTACCAAAGTAGAACAAATGGGGATGCTGGAGGTGACAAGGACTGCATTAAGCTTTCGCTCGCAACCGAAGGCTGCCAGCTATTTGTTTTTTGTCTGGGAACTCAAACGTTCTTATTTCCATTGAAACTGAAGTCTAGCGGGTGATTTCTCAAAACCCTCTCAACCGTCTGGGCCGCATGGAGTCATAGTAATAAATAATGTGGGTTTGCTCGTAGGATGTGACTCGACCTGATGCTTAGTAAATAGGGAAGAAGGGAGACTTATAGAACAGAGTGAGAGAGGCCGAGCATATCCCATCGCAATCAAATAGAGTTACTGATAAAGAAATGTATAAGTTGACTACTTTCAGACTGAATAACTCAGCGACTTTGACTTGAGGAGGATTTGAACTTTAGTATTTTAATTTCCTTTTTTAACTATTTACAACAACTTTTGCAGCTTTTCGAAGGTTTAGGTCAAGTAAAAAAGTTACCAGAAATAAAAACTTCACAAGTCTTGTCTGGCAGTACAACCAGGAATTGATATTCTTTCAAGATACCTTTAGAAACTAAAACAACAGTCAGCTGCGACAGTTTTTGTTTATCAGGAAGAGTAAGCTTTAATAACTTATCGTGTTGAAAATAAGCTTGACTTCCCGGGACAAATTAATAAAATCGCTATCATTTCATACCGGCTATGAAATAGTGCAACATCTTTTACACTATTTAGATTCTAATTCTTCTTAATGACCAAGACAAAACATCAAGCTTATGAAATTACTGGCAAAAAGATAGTTATATTTTTACTATCCCAATTGCCACGCGAGTAGCATGAGTAATATCTTAGACGTACATCTATAGTCTTTAGCTGTGTCTTGTCTCTCGTCAAAAGCGTAACGTTAAAATATTAGTCAAGAAACGAAATAACCTCTTGGATTTTCCTCTGCTAGACGCCCTTAAAGAAGACTTTTTGAAGCGGATTGTTATCTACTTTAAGCTCTGTCATTTCAAGCAAGATTGCGAAGTTCGCGTGTAAATATTTAAACACTGATATGACACATCTCAGCACCGTTGGCCCTCCAATAAATTCAGTCTTCTTTTTCATGGTGCTGGCAACAGGAATCACATTCCAAATAATCGAAGCACTCTCAACAGCGATTGATAGCATGAGTTGAATGGTGAATTAAAAAACATGGCATGCGCCGGTGGTCATATGCTCACTAATCGAACGGCAGCACTAAAAGATGGAATCTGGAATCCGAAAACGGAAACGGAATACGGAATCCGTGACAGAAGGTTTGAAAAAAAACAATGTTAGCAATGACAAAAAAATAAATGACCAGATAAAAAAAGACATTAGTGAATATATTAAGCGAGTAGAGGAGACTGCTAGCACTGCTGTATGACGGGAGTTGATTCCGGTGAAAAGACTCTTGATACCACTTCCGGCAATGGATGCAAATTTTCATGGGACAGCAAAGCGAGGAGAAAAACGTCACTGACAAAAGCTAGTTCCTTAAGAAAAAGGTAAGTTATATGGAGACAGACTTCGTTTAAATCGACAGAGGCGTCGTTTGTATAACTGAAAGGCGTCACCGTCAAGTTTTTCCTGAGTGTCGTTTCTGGGTTGTCTTCAACAGTGTTCAGTTCTATTAATTTATCAAGACAGCTTGCTCAAGAGAACCATGGCATTGTGGATTCCAAAGAGAAGAGAGAATTGTGCATGCATTTGCTTCATTCCGCAACTGATTACATCAAAATAATGCGCCATGTTTAATAAGCCTCTTTAACAAAAATACGGACGTCAACGTAAACTCAATTACCGGTACAACAGTATCTATCAGTATTCGGCTTGGCAAAAAAGTTGAACTTATTGCTTAAACACCGGTACTGTGGTCACATCAAGGGTCGGTCATACGTTGAGTATTCAGTTTGGGAACAATCACGTGGTGTGGTCTGAGGTCAACTACTACTTATTGTTGACATTTAGCTACAGAGGTAATATTTAACTGTATTATTCAACCCACAAACTCGTGAAAAAAAAATTACTCGTAAATTTCCTTTCATCGGCCTTGCAGTGCAATAACCACACTACAGCAAATCTTATCAAGACACAATAACAAGAATATATTTAAGAGAAGTGCCAAGAAAACTTAAACAAATTCTCTTTGGATTGTACTAAATTATGCAGTGTGGAATTGTTTAATTTTCTATCACTGATATTTGATTCCGTGTTCCGTTTCCGTTTCCGTGATTTCGTTTCCGTTTCCGGATTCCCTTATTTAGGGCGCTAATCGAATCGATCAAAAACAAACAACAGTAGCTGAAAAAGAAATACGTACGCTTGAAAGAAATACGTACCTCGAAATAACTCACCTGACTTACCAGTAGCCACGAATGTTATCAGTCAAATTTCAATTGTTCAACCGTATGACAGGAGAAATTACGCCTATGATTGTTATCTTAAAAAAGAGGAAAGCATATTTTAAAGTCCTCTGACTTATTGAACAGCACAAAAACAAGACAGACAAAGCTAGGAGTATAGTCAAAGGGCCACTTTTGTTATGATTTCATTAATCTAGTTGAAAAAACAAGAAATTGAGAAACTTCTTTTTCAAAACAATTATTATATAAGAGTTTTTAGCTGCAAAAAAGGCCTAGAGAAAACTTACAGAACCTCAGCCAGCAAAGACAAGGAGACTGCAGAAAGGAGCAACCCGCAAAGACATTTCAATCCTTTAATATTTAGGCAGGGAACCCGAACGCTGTATAAGCTAATAAAAAATTAATAATCAGTTGTTATTTACCTGTGTTTCCTGAGTCTTTAGGAATCGTTTTGGAAGCTAGGGATTTGAATCCGATCAGAGACAGTTAACATTGCCGGTTTCAAATGTTTGCTTGTCTTGTGCGTCGTACATAGGACGCGGAAGTTACGTCTCAAGTTAACTATTAACTCTCCTTGGGAGACAATCTCGGTTTCAATTTAACGGCCTCGAGAAAAGAAAAGAGACAAGGGATGAAACTCTGTTAAAGTAGCGGTATTCGTACGATCTGTGACACCAATGAGTGGACTTGATCAGTCTCACGCGTGGATCATGGAAATGCGCGACAATCTCAGCGACACGCAAAGTGAATCAATCTCCTGTTCGTGGTAATTGAATTGTTAATTGTTTTTAAAATACTGGTGAGTCGAACTATATTTTTTCGTGTATTTTCCTCAGTTGCTTTCCAGCATACTTTACCAAGCGATCCTGATCGCTATTATTAGAAATTTTAACAATGAGAATAATGAGTAAACACATATATCATTTACATTGCGCAAATTAACATAAAAATATGATCAAATGCGCATTACACAAATGAAGAATTAAAACTGATAAAATATATATACAATCGCAATATAAATGCAAAACAACTTAAAATATGAGATAAACACTGTAAGAACTCTAAGACTAAAGTAGGTTTAAAGGCTTTAAAAAGTTAAAAAATATAAATATGAATGTTAAGGTGACTCGACCCAGTTTTTTGGGAAGGGTACCATCCTAGTTTGAAGCTCTCTGGTATCCCCACTTTTACTTTTATCGTAAGTCTAACACATAGAATGGATAACATATAGATCAATCTACAATATAACATAAAATTTTTGGCGATCGGAGTAAATGTCACGTGGTTATAATGCCACGCCCCTTTGAGGTCTGAGTCGAAAATCGGCTGTTGCCGGCATTTTTTTGTGAAAATCTCTCGGCTACACGTAGTGCGCATTAGTGCCTTGCGCTGAACAGAGTTTCACCAAAATCGCAAAGACCCAATTCGAGAAATTCAGCGGTTTCCAAATTTAGGTCATAATTTATGCGAAAATGATAAGCAAACTTTACACGGATTATATATAATAAACTATGAGATTCATCCCTTTATTTTGGGCATCGTTATAACAGATGGGTCCTTGCAAGTCAGCAAAACGCTTTAGGGCCTTGTAAATGCGCGCGATTTCGAGCAAAGCAAACATATAGAAATTATAGTTTTCGCTATTTGTTGACGTTTGTCAGCGTTTAAGAGTCCTTCTCACGAAAAAAGCATTTTCTTAAAAATTCGTAGTTTTTTTTCCTTCAAATTTTTTCAGGGCCACAATTGATTAACTAACTACCCGGACTCTGAATTTCATGGTCATTGAAAAACTGTGACATTATCTTCTATAAGCCCAAAGTTGAGTAAACATTGAAGATTTTTAGCTTTTTGGCTGAGTTTGTGCTTTGGGAGTTGTCTATTGTTTCTAGTCTGTCATGATACAGCATTCTTGTTCGGCATGCGTGCAATGACCGCGCTCGGCTGACTTCCGAATGCTCACCGAGATATTATATTTTGGTACAGTGAGACAGGCCATCGCGTGATACATAGAAGTTTAACTAACAATTTTTAATCAATTCTCGTGCTTCTTGTGTCTTTGCAAAAAAATCAAGAAGTGCTACACACTAAGTCTACTTACTATTACAAAAATATCATTTTTTCATAGGTTTAATGCAAGCCAATAATTAAACCAACTCGTGATGGGAATATCTCGGTGAGCATTCGGAAGTCAACCAAGCGTGGTCATTGCGCGCGTGCTGAACAAGAATGCTGTATAATGACAGACTAGAAACAATAGACAACTCCCAAAGCACAAACTCAGCCAAAACGCTAAAAATCTTCAATGTTTACTCAAGTTTGAGCTTATAGAAGATAATGTCACAGTTTTTCAATGACCATGAAATTCAGGGTCCGGGTAGTTAGTTAATCAATTGTGGCCCTGAAAAAGTTTGAAGGAAAAAAAAACTACGAATTTTTAACAAAATGCTTTTTTCGTGAGAAGGACTCTCAAACGCTGACAAACGGAATATTCGGAATATTCGGAAGTCAACCAAGCGTGGTCATTGCGCGCGTGCTGAACAAGAATGCTGTATAATGACAGACTAGAAACAATAGACAACTCCCAAAGCACAAACTCAGCCAAAACGCTAAAAATCTTCAATGTTTACTCAAGTTTGAGCTTATAGAAGATAATGTCACAGTTTTTCAATGACCATGAAATTCAGGGTCCGGGTAGTTAGTTAATCAATTGTGGCCCTGAAAAAGTTTGAAGGAAAAAAAAACTACGAATTTTTAACAAAATGCTTTTTTCGTGAGAAGGACTCTCAAACGCTGACAAACGTCAACAAATAGCGAAAACTATAATTTCTATATGTTTGCTTTGCTCAAAATCGCGCGCATTTACAAGGCCCTAAAGCGTTTTGCTGACTTGCAAGGACCCATCTGTTATAACGATGCCCAAAATAAACGGATGAATCTCTTGGTTTATTAGATATAATCCGTGTGAAGTTTGCTTATCATTTTCGCATAAATTATGACCTAAATTTGGAAACCGCTGAATTTCTCGAATTGGGTCTTTGCGATTTTGGTGAAACTCTGTTCAGCGCAAGGCACTAATGCGCACTACGTGTAGCCGAGAGATTTTCACAAAAAAATGCCAGCAACAGCCGATTTTCGACTCAGACCTCAAAGGGGCGTGGCATTATAACCACGTGACATTTACTCCGATCGCCAAAAATTTTATGTTATATTGCAGATTGATCTATATGTTATCCATTCTATGTCTTAGACTTACGATAAAAGTAAAGGTGGGGATACCAGAGAGCTTCAAAGAAGGATGGTACCCCCCCCCAAAAAACTGGGTCGAGTCACCTTAAAAAGGTTTTATAAGTACGTTCAGGTAACTAAGTGATGAGCTATTTTAAAGCATTAGTTCTTGAGCAACTTCTTAAATGTATTAAAGTTCTTTTCATTCCTGATATGAAATGGAAGGCATTTTTAGAAAGGATTTTTTGTGCCAAATCAAGAGCCAGGATTCATTTGACCGTTTAGACATTGTCTGGTGAGAGTCTGTACCCAGGGGCTCTTCCCCCGTGCTTGAATTTAGGTATTTAGGTATTTTATTTATTTGCCACACAATTACAATAATTACTTAAAGATGCCAAAAGAAAAAAAAAATGTAGGAAGAGATGGCGAGGAGGCCTAAAAGAAACTATAGAGCTTATGTTAATTAGGCCTCCTCAATTACAATTTTTCGAAGATGGTATAAAAATTACGGCTCGGACGGGTACAATATAATATCAGGTGAAAAATTAAACTAATCAATATTACGGAAGTTTACAAATGTTGAATATTAAAAGGCTTTTTCCCAAGATTTTTGTTGAAGTATACTAATAATTATTACAAATAAATGCCTTAAGTGCTCTTTTAAAGGAGAAAGGTTAGGAAGCGTTGATGATGTTGGTGTTTAAGGTGTAGTAAAATTTAGGTCCTTGATAAAAAACGGAAAATTGCTTGGTTCGAGTACGACAGAAAGGCAGACGAAATTTACACGAGTTTCTTGTATTATACGAATGAATTTGACTTTGTAAGGTAAATTTACAATGAAATTTTAAAGGTAGAGTATGGTTTTGATAGGAGTGCATGAATAAGCCTAGTTGTATTAAGTATATATCATGAAATTTTAAGATACCAAGATTTTGAAAGATTGGATCAGTATGTGCATCGAAAGTGGTTTTAGCTATAGTTCTGATCACTCGTTTCTGTAAAATCTCAAGACGAATAAGGTTAGTTCTGTAAGTAGAGGCCCAAACTAAGTTGCAGTAAAAAAAGGTATGGATAGACTAGAGAAAAATATAGTGTTCGTAAGGTTTTCGTGGATAAATAGAAACTGGATTTACGAATAATTCCTGTGCATTTAGAAACTTTATTGGCGACATGTGAGATCTCAGATTTCCAATTTAAATTGTCATCCATGATTACTCCCAGGAAAACTGTTTCTTTTACTTGATCAATTTTTTGACTATTAACTAAAAGTTGAATAGTTTGATCTGTACGCTTTTGGGATGGTTTAAATGCAAGTTTCATGAAAGCCTGTTAGCTCTAAACCATATTGACAACTTACTTAGTTCAGCGTTCAGTATATTAGTTTATTATATACATACTGAGAAATACTCACCAAAAAGCTATGTCGTAAATTTTCGTACGCAAATTAGTTATAGCCAATCAGAGGAGCGAACGATGGTTTTCACACGTGAAAAAAACGATACGTCCAATCAGAATCGCGAACGATGTTTTTTCACGTGTGAGAAAAATGATACGTCCAATCAGAAGCCACAGAGGTGTAGGAGTTTCGCGCCAAAATTCCCGCCTTTTATTGCAGCTTGCAGCGCCGCTTCGCACACATTTATCAACGAGAAAAGTTTTACTCAAGGAGTTTTTCTCGCTAAAAAAGTGAAAAACATTTCGGAAATGGAGTGAAATAGTTTCGTTTGTTTCACTGTCGATAAAAAAATACGGTAGAGAGCCGGTGAAACAACAGCGGAAAGGGATAAACAGAACGAGACGTAAGCTTTTGTTGTGCTTTTTGTCGGAGCTACTTTGCCTTTCATTTAAGCTTAAGCTTATATTGAAACCGGCCATTTTACTTAAATTCACTCATTTTCAATTGTGCATTGAGAACAAACAGTTAAGATTACTTATAGTTCTTGGATTAAACCTCATATCCTCACCGTCATTTATGTTTTTAACAAACGTTTTTACTAAAAAGCTGATACTTCGTTTTCGTTGTCATTTTGCGGTAAGTGTGTAGCGGCAAATTTTAGCATTTTTGAAAGATTTAAAATAAAAAGGCCCGCAAAATGATGAATGACTCAGTATGTATATAATAAACACAATACCACATGGAAAGTGCTTTGTACGGTATTTACGCACTCGTTGTTTTTGTATCAGAAATCTTACTCGTTCGCTGCGCTCACTCGTTCGATTTCTGATACGTCAACAACTCGTGCGTAAATACCGTACGCCAGCACTTTCCATGAAGTATTCTCTATAAGGCAGTCTTTATCCTTGTGAGACACAAATACGTTTGTATCATCGGCAAATAATATCAGTTGTAATATTGTTGACGTGTTGATTATATCGTTGATGTAGAGCAGAAAAAACAAAGGCCCTAGTATTGAACCTTGGGGAACGCCACACATGATATTAGCACGATACGAAACATAACCATTGTCTTCTACAAATTGAAGTCTGTTGGAAAAATAGCTCTTAATCCATTTCAGAGCCAAGCCACGTATACCATAGTGTTCAAGTTTATCAAATAAGATAGAATGATTGACTGTATCGAAAGCTTTCGAGAGATCTAAAAAGACACCAACCGCTAATTCACCACGATCAATAGCAGATGAAACTTTTTCATGCAAATCAATCAAGGCAAGGGTCGTAGAGTGGTTTTTCCTGAAGCCGAACTGGTTATCACAGAGAATATGTAAATTAGTTAAATAATCATACAAACCTTTCGTGCCGCCTTTTCTCCTGACCAGACTGACTTCCCCTCGGTCTCCGAGGATGTGACGACCAAAAATACGTCTGTTTCCGCAGGCTATGCGGACAACGGACACTTGTTTCTTGCCCAATCAACAGATTCTCATAGAAAGGCAATGTTGCTCATGTGGGAACTGCGGGCAATGAGCACACCGTCGGCTTTAGGTTTGTTAGTCAGATGACTATTACAAGCTACTGACGTAAAATAAGGACTCTTTACCTTTTCTTAACTCTTACCTTCAAAAATCCGAGAACGCATCCCTGCCTCCTGTACGTAAGAAAGTTAATGCACGATTTTCAGTTTTCAATTATATCGACTTTATCCTTCCACCCCTTAGGAAACATTTTATGATTTCTATTTATAATCAGAATCAGAGTAATCAGCTGCAGAATCATCAGTCTGTTTGTTTCAAGCAGAATATATGTATCGGATATATCCTGTTAAATCTCTTGTCATTTTCATTATTCAGCATCGCTATTTGGATATTAAATTCTTGTGTACTTAGGTTCGCCATTTTATTTTATTTATTTGGGGTTTTCCTTTTGCTGTTGTTATGCAGTCGTTCTTAGTTCAAAAACGACAGTTGAATGCAAGGAAGAATGCCGTTGTTGTGAAGTAAAGAACTCGGGAGAAAATAAAGAACGCAACTCATTTAATCGCAGTAATATTTCATCGACAACATGTTCACAGCACTCTTAATCTTAGCTGAAGGTCGCTCGTAAACTTTATTCTACCGCCTAGCTGTACGGACCACGAGGGCCTGATGCTATAGATAATGTGGCACTAATCACCTGGAGATTTGCTCTTTTGATGGACACCTAGCCTCTTCGCAACTTTCCAGACTTTGTAGTTGGTCAAGATGATCACGCCAGAGTCCGCATTGAGCTTTGATTTAGTTCAAATCAGTTGGCGAGCACGCAATAAAATGCGGTCATATCAGCAGCAAACAGAGTCATCCTTGAGTGTTTCAGTACAAATTTAGTGCCATTTAATGCCAAATTAAAAATAACAGCGATCCCTGCCCCGCGGTACTCCCATAATTATTTTTGCCCGGAGACACAACATTATCACACATCGATTGTTAAAAAAGCTCGACCAGAGAGATATGTGCTGTAACATGCCACTGACACCTCCCTGCCACTCCTTAAGAATTGAGCCTTGTTAATGATCGATCAAATGGCGCCTTGCAAAGGCCCAGGAACACTGCTTCCGTCACAGAGCTCCCAAAAGTTTAAAAAGTCTAGAAAGTTACTTCGCTGTGCTTAATTTATTTCAATGATAGCGGACTACAAGTTTAAACAAGGATACTATCTGAAGGATAGCTTTGAAAACACTCTAAACGAATCTTGTTAAAAATTTATAACAACAAAAGGAATATCATGTCCGTTGAATCTCTTTTACTCAGTGATCCTAACCATCGTTTCTTTGTTAATCTTGTTCTTAAACAACTGATTCTCGAACACAAGCGGTAAAACTTCTCTTGGAGAGAAAAAGGAAATGTGCCTTACTATTGGACATAGCAATTCAAAAAGAGGAAAGGCGAGAAAAATATCCAGTTAGTGAAAACATAAATGATAATTATAAATTAGTAAACAAATAAATATTAAAATAATTTTCCTTCCCTGGAAGTCTCATTATTTCATTCATCATCACAGGGAATGTGCATGTAATTTTAAATAACTCAGCGTGTGGTTTAAAGCTTGTTTATTGACTAATTTCCATAAAAATAAAGGAGCAGATGGATAAACGCAGAAAATTGTAAACTACTGACCAAATGTCAAACAGCGATGACTAAAATTATGAAAGAAGAGCGCGCTGATTGGTTGGTTAGCCATCTACAATGTGCCCATTGGTGCAGGTCAACAAAAAGCTGTGCGCGGTGAAATTGTGGCAAATTGGGCAAATCTACTCCGCTTGTGAAGTTTAAAATGTACCGACGAAATGTACAAATTAAAGAAAAGTAGAAGCTGAAAAATTCTTGATTGACGTTTTGAAGGAAAGCGAAGAAATCAAGCGACAAATTTGCCTTGGAGGACTTCATCATTGTTTTCTTCTCGGCAGAGAGCTCCAAAGAACAACCGAGTGAGCGAAGTTTTTTAGCGATTTAAGCCCGTGATTCAAGGTACATTTTGCGTGTTTTTGTATTAGAGAAAGTTATGTATTGAAATGGAAATATGCATTGTCTTATCAACTTTTCAGTCAAGTTGATGTTAAATTGAAGTAAATATATTAGGAAACGCGCTCAGATTCGAGACAGCTTTATGTGTAGCTTTGGTGAGTAAGTTTAGTTGAGAGTAGAACACATGACACTGGAGCTGTAGTGCGAATTTCATTCAAGTAAAAACAGCTAGGTTTTCAAACAACTTTTTTCAAAAATTGACTTTTCTGTTTATTACTTTGTTCGTGTTCATTCATAACAGTAGCTCAAAGCACGATCGTATTAAAAAAGGCAGCAGCATCTAAATTGCTCACGCATCGCTTCGCAGCGCCGATTGTATCGGCGAATTTTTGCAATTTTGACTTTCAGCTCCATTTCCCACGGACATCGCGTGCAGTGTTCGGGGGGCTCTTCGTATTAACGTGGAAACTTCATCCCTGTCTCTCAAAAATGAGGCCATTCCTTAAAATCTCGAGGCCACCTGACTGCAAGTCCAGCGCTTGGCTACGTAGGCTCAAACATTTCGAAGCATGACTTCTCCTATCCTACGAATACAACCTCAGCGAAGCATGACTTCGCCTATCCTACGAATACAGCCGTCTCTCCTCGCTCCTCGCCGCGACGGACGTTTAACATCTCTTTTCTGCGGCGAGGAGCAGGGAAGACGGCTAATTCACAGGGTAGACTTTTCCTGCCCTCATACCAAATTCTAACCCGGATTTCTTTTTGGTAAAAGCCCTTTTCAGGCGTTTCAGTAGAAAAAAAGAAGAAATTGGTCTGATGTAAATTGGATTGACATGACCGAAGTTGGATTAACTGCGATCCTCTTATTAACAGTGCAGTCCTTTCTTATTATCTTTAACATTGTCGGGAACTCTTTGGTTTACGCAATCATCGTGCGGAATCAGGACATGAGGTACGCTTGAGGAAAAAATAATGTAGTGGTTCCATTCGCCACTTTAGAAACAAGAAGGCAACTGGAGCCGAAATGCGTCCCGCAATCGCTTCTGGGGTCGTTACTGGGGATGCGCCGGTCAGCTATTGGACAATTTTTTTCCCCTGTCCTTAGTAACGGTCTCATAGGACTTTGCAAAAGTTAATTCCAGCCTGTTTCCTTTTCGTTTCTAAAATGGAGAATTGGCGTTGACAGCAACGTTCAACTGTTCCCAGCACTTCCATGCCAGTTAATTAACAATTACTCCTCAAACCCGAATGGGCTCTGAGTCAATAGCCCATAAGACCGAAGGCCGAATGGGCTATTGACTTAGGGGCCATGAGGGCGAGAGGAATAATTGTTTTAGTAAAATCCCACTAGCTGGTCAAAAATATCGAGACAAAACAACTTTAGCTGGTTAAGGCTAGACTTTAATTCTTTTTTTGCCGCCAAAAAGCGGGCGCTTTTCGCTACTAGTGGGCTATAACATATAGCCTAGTAGTAGCTCAACCAATCAGAACGCAGTAATAACAGACTACTAGTTGGATTTTACTAAATGAAATATTCGTGCTTTATTTTTCAGTTGGATGGGTTTTCTTTTTTGCCTAGCATGCGCCTGTAACTATAACCGATGCGCACGTGCCCCCTAGCGCTGTTTATGTGTTCCGTGGTTCAGGCAAAATAAATCGTTTCACCTCCGTAGGACTCGAACCCACAACCTCCAGACTAGATCTACTGTTGTCTCTCTACCAAGTACGCTACGAGGCCTAGCGGCTTGAACAAGTCGAAACAGCATCACCATCAGATCTAATAAAGACATCGAATTCTCACCGACGTCAATAGACCTTTTTCTTTAAATCGGCGTGATATCCTCTAATTCCCTCTCCTAGATATAGGGCTACTAACAATCAACTCTCTTGAAGAAGGACACCTTCGGGGCCGGGCCTGCATGTCTGTCCGTCTTAGAGAGGTGTCCGGCTTATAGAGAGTCAAGGTAACGTGACACCAGTAAAAACGTAAGCTGAACCCATTCTCAATGAATACTCTTCTGTTTAACCAATGTCAAGTGAAATAATTCTCTTATTAACCAATCAAATCGTTTCAAGATAACGTTCATGGCTTCGTTGTACAAACGTGTAACAGTATAAAGCCGCAGGGATCTGTGTATCATAAAATTAAAGTTAATGAATTACCAGACGATTAAACGTTCTGTGGACGATTTGGAACTTTTGTATAGTCAGCGGGGACAAAGCGCCAGGATCATTGGATTTTTGTCATCACGTTGGAGTGGATTTCGCCACCTCAAGCAGCGCGGTGTTCCAAGGCGATGACCTACGTAGCAACTAAATAACGAGGAATGCTTTAGTTCCAAAATTTCAGTCTTCCTTTATAACTTGTATTACCAGGAGTGTTGCCTGATAAAAACTGGCACTTGAAAAGTTGAACAGAACAGAACATTCGCTCGGCTGTGAAGCTAACTCAAAAGTAATTACCAAGCGAGGAATTTATGGCATCGAGCTCCGGTCCAAACTAAGACACAGTTATCTTCAAGAAAAACGAAGTGGATTGTATCTGCGCCTAACAGGGCAATTCTTAGAAGTCAGTATAGCTTCAGTTTAAGATACAATTCTTTCCTTTAAATTCGCGTCTGTAGATCACTTTTCGTTACAAACGAGCTGGGCCCGGCGTAACAAAACATAGAAGGGAATCATCACTGACGGACAAAACAACTACAAGTATTTATTCAGATAAACGAATTTCGGAAAAAAAGAATTAAAAACTAAAACCTTGATTAATATAAAGGGTCATTTAGCCGAAACAAAAAACAACGCTTAAAAAAATTGACTAAAGAAAACCGGTGCTAGAATCGAATCCTGTCAGAACTACAGACAATAATTTGCAGGAAACAGTTAATCAATATGCATGGAACAGTCCAGCTTCATTTACACAGTCAGAGTTTAAAATTCTCCACAGTGTAGTCGACACGCTAGAACGAAAAGATAAAAAATCTCTGAGGGATTTTATAGAGCAAAACGCTTAAGTCACGTTTCACTAGCTTATGATTGATTCCTCAGGTGCTGTTTGATGAAGAACAATAGTGCTTTTTTAGGTATGGGGCTGCGCTCGCGTTCGTGGAGCTCCGCTATTAATTGCTAACTTATATTCTCCAATATGGAGTAGAGTTTCTTGTGTGATCAGGAAACGCCACAGCGGCAGAACCATTAGACTGAAATCTCGTGTCCCTGCGTGTGGTTGATATTCAACGTGTTAATCAAAAGATCACTGCATATTATAGAAACACGAATGTTAAAAACAACAACAACAACAACAACCACAAAGGAAATTAGTCCACCATTACATGCAACCTCTCCACTAAAAACTCATATATTATTTTCCTTTTTTTTAACTTCCAAAGGACTTCAATAAACTTTCTACTAATGAACTTGGCTGTAGCAGATATGACCGTAGCCACGTTTTTTGCACCGCAATACGTTTTGACACACGCCTTCACCCATCCAGATGGATTAACTGGCACAATACTGTGCAGACTACTGACTGGTGGAAATTTAGGTTGGATAGGAGCTGCTGCTTCAGTGTTCACCTTGGTTGTGACATCAATTGAACGATATTACGCAGTGCTATATCCTCATGAAAACAATGGAAGAATTTCTAACCGCAAGCTCAAGGTATTTTTGATTAACTCTTAATTAGCGCCTGTCGTGATAATAGAGACTGTTCCGTACACACTCTTCAGAGGGTTTAACTTATAAATGGCATTATTAATTTTGTTTTTGCGTGTAACACCTGTCAAGTAGCATTCTCGTTCCCAGTCTGCCTTGACGAGTTTGGGTGTGACATTTCATCGCGAGAGTTGACCTACGAACCATTGAAAAACAACGGGCCGTAAAATACAAAGTAGCAGCGCTTCGAGCGTTTTTAAATTAATTATTAGTGGTACACAATGATAGCCTTCTTGTCTGAATCAAAAGTCTCAGCAGACCATATATACGTTTTCTTTGATATCATTTCAGGTGATTATACCTTGTTCTTGGATATTTGGAGTGGTAATCAATATCCCGGGGTTTATCTGTGCGAATTATGTTAAGGCTGAGCAAGCTTGTGCTTATGTGTGCCCTGAAGAATGGATCGGCCAGCTCTATAGTTCCTCTTGGTGTTTGTTGATAGCATTTCTGCCGGTGTGTTTGATGACTTCTTTGTACTCCCGTGTCGTGGTCACTTTGTGGTTCAAAAGTGCAAAGTCCGATGAAAACAGCAGTCAGCAACTACAGGTGTGAAACAATACTGACATTAGTTCAGTTCAGTAGTAAAGTAGTGGGGGTAGTAGTAGTGGTGGTGACGGTTGTGATGATTATGGTTATGGTGAGTGGTGGTGGTGGTGGGGATGGTGAAAGTAGTAGTTGGGGTGGAGATGGTGGTGGTAGTAGTTGTGGTAATGTTAGTGACTGGAGATTGTGTTGATGGTGGTGGTGGTGAGTTGTGGTGGCGGTGGTGTTGGTGGTAGTGATAGTGGTACTGTAGTAGTGCTGGTCATGGTAATGGCGGTGGGTGGTAGTGGTGGTGGTGGTGGTGATGGTGGCTGTGGTAGTTTTGGTGGAGGAGGTGGTGGTAGTGATAGTGGTACTGTAGTAGTGCTGGTCATGGTAATGGCGGTGGGTGGTAGTGGTGGTGGTGGTGGTGATGGCGGCTGTGGTAGTTTTGGTGGAGGAGGTGGTGGTAGTGATAGTGGTACTGTAGTAGTGCTGGTCATGAAAATGGCGGTGGGTGGTAGTGGTGGTGGTGGTGGTGATGGTGGCTGTGGTAGTTTTGATGGAGGAGGTGGTGGTAGTGATAGTGGTACTGTAGTAGTGCTGGTCATGGTAATGGCAGTGGGTGGTAGTGGTGGTGGTGGTGGTGATGGTGGCTGTGGTAGTTTTGGTGGAGGAGGTGGTGGTAGTGATAGTGGTACTGTAGTAGTGCTGGTCATGGTAATGGCGGTGGGTGGTAGTGGTGGTGGTGGTGGTGATGGTGGCTGTGGTAGTTTTGGTGGAGGAGGGGGTGGTAGTGATAGTGGTACTGTAGTAGTGCTGGTCATGGTAATAGCGGTGGGTGGTAGTGGTGGTGGTGGTGGTGATGGTGGCTGCGTAGTTTTGGTGGAGGAGGTGGTGGTAGTAGCAGTATTTGTTGTTGTTGGTGGTGGTGTTTTACATAAAGTATAAGTAAAATGATTTTACTTATACTTATAAATTGTTGCTTACAGTTTAATGCAGTAGTATCGTTGCACAGATCTGAAACGATTTCCAAGCAAGAGACTGTTTGCTTAAACTGGATTGCACTTGACAAATCGAAATTAGGGCAATGATTTTACCTGTTTCGCGTTATTTCCCCCCTTTACATATTACTAAACTAGGCTGTAGTATTGAGAGATAGAAGGATCTGAAACAGAGTCAGCATGAACAATTTGGTAGTAATAGTTGTGGCGGTGGTGCCAACAGGGGACGTGACTGTGTAGTGGTACTGATACCATAATGCTCGAAGTTGTGATAAATATATTACTCGTTATAAGAGCAGCAGACAATATCACATTGTGCGCAATTACATTATCACAAATCCTCTATACCCCCCGGTCTCTATTAAGCCCCGCACCCTCAAGCGTTCTTGAAATACATTAGCCCCGGCAAGGCTTAGTAGAGACCGGATTTATTGTCAAAAAGGGATAACCTCAAGGGGTATGGTTTCTGCGCCGTTACGATCTGAAAACGGGTACAGACTTTGCCCTTTCTGGTCTTTCGAGGGAATTATGGGAGTGCAAGAACGTCTTTGTCGTTTCCAAATGAGTGAGCCGGGTGAGAGCGATATACGAATTCGAAAGGTAATTTAAGGAATCTTTTTGTTGGCGTTCTAATCTAAGTAATAATGACACAATTTCTGTCAAAGTAAACATAAATGGCGCGTTTGTGACCGGCCCCTGCCAAACAAAGTCTACAGGCCAGGTTTGAAAACGGGTATGGATTTTAGAAGCTAGGTGAGAGAACAGTGTGAAAATGACACTTTTTGGCTTAAATAAGGTTAGGATTTTAAGAACTAAGCAGCACACCTCCATCAAGAAATCCCGGAGTAGCCCCGGGTTTACGGTATACAATTTGTTTTTACTTTTTTAGGGTGTGATAAAGGTGCGAAAAAGAGTTACTTTGATGGTCCTGATTATCAGTTTCATTTTTGGGGTGTGCTGGTTAACCGACTCAGCTAATTACGTCGCCTACTACTTTTTCTCCTATCCTGCATTCTTACCATATGCAGCATCTAACACGATGATCTTGTTCAATTCTGCTATCAATCCAGTGGTGTACGCCTTAGTCAACCTGAGATTCAGGCAAAAAGTGAGGGGAATGTTGTTCGGCAATTGCTATAAAGCGTCTTCCACGGTGCATCCGTCAAGAGGAACTTACCAAATGGAAGTTACTAACGGCCGAATCCAAGAGACAGATGAAGTCTGCACTGGGTGACGATAGTTTTCGCTTTCCTTTCCTTTCCGTCCGTTCGTTTTCATCCCTATATTCTGTTTTCTTTGATGCCATTTCTTTTCTTTTTTTTTTATTTTTTCCTTGAAACACTACTACCTAAGATTCTCAGTGGTTGAAGATGTCCGACGGAGAAGTGTTGATTCCAGTGCAAATTACTTACAGCTGTTTTGAGCCCGGACAGACGACAATGACTTGGGTGCCTCAAGCAGTCTACAAGCCATTTTAAGCAGGGGAAAAATTTGTGTCGTGTTCTACCGCAAACAGGACGTATTTGAGTTGCTGAGTGATTATTAAACGTCAACATGAAAGGTGCCAGAACTGCAGTGGGGAAAACCGTGCTGTTCTGTAACCACACTAAATGTTTGGAGGAAAGTAACTTACAAGAAAATGATTGAGGAATTTTACATAAGAATGGTTTAATTTGTAACTAGATTCGCTCTGAATACAACTAGTAATAACCAAACATTAAGGAGTGCGGGCGACAGCGATCGGAGGTCAAAATGCTTTTGTTCCAACGCTGTGCCTTGCGTCAGTTTAACGAGACAGATGATCAAAACACGAGTGAACAGATTGCGAGGGGTAGAAGGTCGAAACTCGAGTGATCAAATTGCAATTTGTTCAATCAAATTGCATTTTGTGCATTTTATTCATTCTCAGTGGAAGTCCAAACGAATGCTGGCTACACCATGCGATTAGGATTGGGGGCTCCTCTTGTCGCCCGCAAATATATAGATTTGGCTAGGGCTAAAAGCGAATCTCCCGTTAATAAATTTATAATTTGAATCAAACAATAAACGTATAATCCACAAATCAGTTAACTTTAGCGCACATTCATGAGACTTTTGAAGGAAAGGCTCAGTGATTTTAGAGAAAACTAATCTTTAAACAGTCCAAAAGAGAAACAAATTTTACAGATTCAGATTTTCAGATTTTTATTTACTGCACTATTTCAATAGTTTACCACAAAAAAAAAATACAATACGTCACAAAAGTAAAATAAAACAACATTAAATTACAAAAAACATCAAAGATTGAATGTGCGCAGTGACCAAAGGAGCTCAGGCTTTCGAGTTGGTCACTACCAAGTGTAACTAACTGGCGTAGATATTTAAATAGCGTACAACAGAGACAGGAAAATTAAGAGTGCATAAAGTTATACTTACAATTTTATAATATATATATTTAGCCACGGCTAAAAGCGAAGCTCCCATTAATAACTTTATATCTAAATCAAACAATAAACTTGTAATCCACAAATCGGTTAACCTAAGGGCACATTCATGTGACTTTAGAGGGAAAGGCTAAGTTATTTTAGAGTGAAACATCTTACATCGGGTTGATAGCCTTATATGTACATCCAAAAAATAGCAAATATGTTCGATCACATTCAAGAGCCATAGTGGCTCTTGATCACAGTAGATTAGGCCTCAAAAACAAATTCTTGGAAAACAAATCAGGCCGAATCTTTTTGCGTTTGACAGGTTTACTTTACAAATTCTTTCCAACAAATCTGAGGGTGTGTAAACCAACCTTTCATACTCTTTCAGTATATCACATCTGAGGTGAAAAAGTACTATTTATCATACAATCCTCGGACAGAATGCGGCATTTCACAATTTTTCAAGACAAATTGCACTTAGTCAATATTCAGGACGATCAATCGTGGGCTTTTAGCGAAACCTTTCAGAAAAATTCCAAAATCACCCATACGGCCAGCCGGTTCTCATTTCTAGTGCGAGCTGTCAGTGTGGTCGAGTGTTTGAATGAACTTTAATAGAGTTACGCTTCAACATAATAACGAATCTATTATTATAATTTTTTGTTATTTAATGGTTTCAGTTATAACGATATGTAATCTTATGAAGCGTTTGATACGCGCGACATTTTTTAGTACTCCTGCAAGCGATGTTCATGAACGATGAAAACAAACGGCACGTACAAGCGATGAAAATTGCAAGAGAGACTACTAACAATCAATAAAAGAAATATAATTCGGTGAAACATTTACAGAGGCAACAATTTTCATTCACGAAGACAAGTATTAAAGTGTCTCTAAAAATCCTGAGTCTTTAAGCTTAACTTAATTAGGTTTTACTTTCATCCGGCCTCCCGGTGTTTGCTTTTTTCAAAGATGAACTCCTCGAAGCAAGAAAATCGCTCAAAGGTTTCTTTCTACAGCCAAATTTATAACTAAATATTCTTCGGAACGTTTTCTTTTCATTTGCGGTGAAAAAATATATCTGAAGACCTTTTAAAGTTCTGTAAGCTTATATCAAACCTTACACTAGGTCAGATCCTTGACTCAAATCTTACAAACGTGCATAAACTTGCCGCATAAACTGTGCTCGACTTCATGAAATTAGATATAACAAAAACAAACATCAAATACAATAATTACTCAGGCTTACCATTCGAGATTCAGTTCCTGAAAGCTATCAAAGAAGGCCACAGTTGCTTGAGACTTTTAAACCCTCTTACGCGTTAAGCAAGGTGAAAAACAAAAACGACGCCATCCGAAATCGGATTACCGAATTTTGACAAGCGACGCATTTCTCAACCAAAAACCCAATAAACAAACCAGCCATGAATAACAGAAGACTCTTGATAGAAGCTGTATTTCATTTTGTACATCCGGTCGAAAAAGGCAGTTAAAAACATCACCAGTTGACACAAAACTCTGTCGGCTTCAGCTCTCAAAGTAAACAACTTTCAAGAGGCTGCATAAATTTTCCGCATGAACTCACCTGTCAAATTTTAACCAATCAGAGCATAAAAATTGGATGTAGAGCGTGACCAACGCGTGACCATGGTAAGAAAATGTCTTCTCCGCATGTATTTTTAAAAAACTGGCTGAATTTTCGCGTCCGAGGTCAGTTTGAAATCAAAATCTTAATAGTGCGGGGCCATAATGACATAAACACAACAAATTTAATATGAATCATTGGAAAAAAGTAAACTTGAGCCTGCGACCATTTGAAACTGGTAATTTGTCAACGGATAACTGCAAAAAAGTACTCGACCTCGACGGGTCGACAGTTGAGCCCGCGGTACGGTCAGGTGATACTGGTCAGCGGATACCCTGTTTTGACAGCTGTCAATTGATCACAACATTGATGACCAATTAGTTTTCTCCTGGGCTCCCAAACTCGCTAGAAAGTGTGAGAGTAAACATTGGTTGCCCTGTGGTGCGGACGGACGGTCGTTCGTTCGTTCGTTCAGTGTACGGTCACGTGATTACCAAATTTCCTTGGATGGGTAGATTACCTTAGCCATGGGGCTCCGCCCACACGCACGCTTCGCGTGCGCGTGGAGCTCCGCTATAAAAAGAAAAAAACAATGGAGAAGATAATTGATAGTGAGGGCAGTGAAATCAAATTACTCAAATTATCCACTCCCGATGAGAATTAAGGTTGGATGCAAATCTGGTGTTGTAATAATGAATCTCAGGGGCTAGTGTAAGGGTTCCTTTGAATATCGTAGAGACGTTTGCTGCATTGTTAGTAATTTTATGTGTGAAAAGGGCTTCTTTGAATTTGTAAATGTTTTCAATTGTAAGAATTTCTAAAAAAATTGAAGTATGGCATGGCATTGTCCCTGTCAGAAGCAAAGAACAAGCTACGAACACATTTATTCTGTTTCGTTTTAATGTTACGTAACCTGATATTACAAACATTGCCCCAGCTTGCAATACCATAAGTTAAATATGGATAAATGAGGGAGAAATGAAACTGCTTTAAAATAAGAAGATCTACATAATATCTTAATTTATTAATGATGCCTATATTTTTCACTAGCTTTTTTATGTTTTGAATCTGTGATCCTCAGTGTAAATTTTGATCAATATATACACCTAGATATTTTATTTGACTTTTACGTTCAATATTATGTATAATTATATATACTTCCATTTAATCTTGAAGATGAGATTACCATATAGCCAGTTGTCTTAGCAAGATTTATAGATAGCTTGTTTGTGATGCAATACCTAAAAACTAATTTCAATTCCTCATTCATGACTGTTTCAAAATGTTGCAACTTATCACTTGTGTAAAACATATCTGTGTCATCAGCAAAAATTCGAAATGATAGTTTCTTCGAACAGTTAGGCAAGTCATTGATGTAAAGTAAAATAATAGTGGACCCAGCGTTGACCCTTATGGTATACCACAAACGGTCGTTTCATAGCTGGATTTAGTATTGTTAATCTTAACAAACTGAGTACGATTATGCAAGTAGTCTTTAAACCAGTTTAGAATGCAACGGCACGTAATAGTTGTTATCCATTGGGATGCCAGGTTTTACATGTGCTCGCGATCTTGTACAGGAATTTTCAGCGAAGTGAATCTTATAGATTAAAATATCGTTTGTTTACGAGGACTGTTTTGTTGCTTCACAAAGCCAGGACGTTCTGTGGTGTCAGAAAGCGTTTCGAATTCACACTTTTGTTTGGTTAACAAAGTCATATTTGAACGTCAACCCTGGTCAACAGCAAGTTTAGCAAGCGATTGAAACATGCCCGCAGAACCACCGATTGAAGGAGGACAACCCATACAAGCTGTTTAAGCACCGATATTTATCAGTAACGTCCCAGTTCCTCCAAAAATTGAATTATCATGTATCGGTCCAATAGTGCTCACTGTTTTTTTTTTTTTTTTTTGCTAAATTTTTATTGAATTAAAGACGAGCTTTACAATGTTAGTTAAGAATAAACATTAATTAAATGAATATACAATTCTACTTTAAAAAAAAAAAAAGAAAAAAGAAGAGAAAAAGAAAAAGAAAAGGATAACAATAACAACGAAATTATATATATATATTACAACAACCACGATAACAATAAAGATGCCTACTAATTTTAACGAACCTACGTGTATCAACTAATACAAAGTACATGAGTTAGCTTCTCCCACTTTTGATAATGAAAAAGAAGTTTATTTTTCTCCCTGGCGATATGGAGCTCAATATTGAAGACACGTCTTGCCCTAGCAATAAAACCTCTAACTGAAGGTACGCTATTATGACATCTCCTACAGTAGATGTAATATTTAGCTAATAACAAAACATGATTAATTAGAATATAGTCGTCTACAATATCAAATTTTCCAAATATCACATCAGACTCATTAATTGTCTCAACATGAACATCATTATCTCTAAGCCAGGACAAGACATGCTTCCAAAACTCAGAAGATATCCTGCAGGAGAAGAGTAAATGCTCGACAGATTCCGCTGCTTCTTGACAGAAAGTGCAGTTTGGCGATTCCACTACACCAATTAAATTAAGTTTCACGTTTGTAAAGAGTATACAATTCAAAATTTTGTAATGAAATTCCCTGATCTTTGTGTCCAAAGTGCAATGAAAGGCCAAAGCGTAAGCCTTTTCCCAATCAATATCTATATTTGAGTACTTGTTCGATAATTTCTGTTTTGCGGTGGGCGCAATTTGCTTTTGCTGCAGAAAGGTTTGATAGATCTGTTTAGGAGAGATGTCAAGGATTGGCACTACATTACCACTCGGCAACTTAATAGTTGGGGTAATAGTGCTCACTGTTAACAATTGCCTTCCTTTCCAGAGCGAAGACGAGAAGAAGAATTTAGCGTAAATCATAGAATTAGGGGAATCCTATTGCCTCGGGAAAACGAACATCATTTATGAAAGATATTGCTTCAATAATCGTAATCAAGACGCCGGTAAATCAATCGATACTTACGCATGAAATTTGGGATCTCCCGACGATACGTGCAACTTTGGACCGCTTAAAGAAGACACGATAAGGGACAAGCCCCGCCGTGGTACGAAGGGGGGGGGGGGAGGGGGTCTAGGGAGGCCCTTAGAGTTTTTAATATGTTGCAGTATTTCGAAACGATTTTACCTTCAGTGGAAAGCCTTTGATCTTCTTAACAAGATGAGGTATATTTCATGGGTGGTGGCGCTGCTGGAGGCCCTGACATCAACAATAATGGTCGCAACTTGGCCGCCATCTTGGATTTTACCAAGAATTAGAAAGCAGGTTGAAACCGCGAGAAATGGTAATGTTTTGTGCTTGACATGAAAAATAACACATAAATGAGCACTTTGCATAATTTTGCCACAAGATTTACTTTTATTGTTGAAAAAAGTTGAAAAACATGTACTTTCACTCAAAAATGGTTTGACCACCTGCTACGTATGACATCATATCTCGGAACCATAGAAACTGACCATCACTAAACTTGACTCAAAATTGCGCGCGAGGGATGAACGAACAGCTACTGAAAACATCAGGTGCTGATGTTTTATCCTCTAGAAAAAAAGAACTCAGAAAAACCTTGTACGCCCGAGGGTTAAGAATTAAAACTACTCCAGGTACCGGAACTAGCACCGAAGCTGCTTCGAGTCAACTCGAAGCGATGACAGCGCAAAATTCACACGCACCCTCACCCCTTGAGGTGAAATTTGTAAAGGAGCCGTCCAATGGCTCGGATAAATCATCCTTCATAAAAGATTGCCGATTTTGTGATCAAACGCATGAGAAAGAGAGATCAAAGTGTCCAACTGTCGGGAAAATTTGTTCTGCTTGTCAAAAGAGAATCATTTTGCTTTGAAATGTTACGCTCGCGAGGAGCTCCGTTATTAAATCAAAAATAAAGTGTAGATTCTAGAAAAAAATTAACGCTATTAAAATTATTACGTCTATTGTTACGCGTTTAATATTATAACGAAATTAATTGTATTAAGTCAGCAGCCTAACAGTTTGACGCGTCACCTATCACGTGCATGACTGACTTCATCAGTTTAAAAATTTCCTTTTATAGCTATTTTTATATCATAAGCATGGTGAATACTGATGATTTTTCAGTCAGTGACACAGGCGGTGCGGAAAAAAAGAGATCCTACTTTCAACATGAGTCAAACCTATGACCTTCTGGTCGACTATTCCAAGGTCCAGTTGGAAGGACGATTCGCGCTAACACGGGGTTATGTTTTAAATCAAACCGCGTTTCTTTCTCTTTTTCTCGGATAATTTCTCAGTCTCTTCTTTTTAGAGCATCCAATCATCAAGTTGTATACAAAAAGAAATAAACTTAATTGCTTTTAAAGCTTTCACTGATCCGAATTCAAATTTCGCACTAACTCTGGGTTATCTTAGCCCATGTAGCTTTGAAAAACCCGGTCCAGATGTTCTAACACTGATCAACAGGAGACTCGTGGGATAATTTGGAGTTCAAAACCTAGAAAAGCGTGCATTTTGTTCGACCGACTTTGTCCCTAAATTTTTGTTGTTCTTCTTGATCGGATTGAATTCCCTGCCTGTTCGTACCACCAACTAAAACTGTTGGCAAACGAGAGATTGAGAATCACGTTTACGGTAAATGTTAAGGATTAATAAGTACTAAGTGACCAAGTGTACCTTTCAGTTATCGTGCGGTTCGTTATTATATCTGCATAAAAATATTAAGTAGTTTCATGTAATATATCAAACATGAGATGCAGTGTTTCATCACCAGATGAAACACCGAGAAGAGAGTTGAAAACACGACGCGCAGCGGAGTATTTTTGACGAACTTCGAGGTGTTTCATCTGGTGATGAAACACTGTGTCGAATGTTTGATATTTCTTCTCAAACAAAATCATTTTTGAAGGAGAAATTAAGGATGCAAATACTAAGCAGTGTTTCATCCGATTTCCAAACACTCATTAAACATTGATTTCCTTTGTATTTTCTTAATGAATTATTAATGAGTTTGAGAAGTCATGTTCACTCATAAGAAAACTTTTGCACAGTTTCATCTGTCAGTTTATTTACTACTTCCAAAAATTTCAACTTGAAACTGACGTTTGGGCCTTCGCATGAAAACCTAAGGTTTAAAAATGATATTCGGCAAGCAAAAGAACTCCCACGTTCTCAAGCCATTGATATTCAATTTATGTTCAAGTCAAAATCTTTTATATGTTTCTTCCATTCTGTCATTATTAAGTAGTTTTACTTAATTTAAAAACACATCAAATACGCGCCGACTAAATAAAGACAATAAACCTCAAATTCGACGATCAACTGACCGGACCGGGAGCTTACAAAATAATGCATTAGCGCTCACAGTTCGAACTGACTACAAATGCATTAGGCGCATTAAAATCACAGGACACTTGCTCGCATTGCACCATCTTAAATATAATGTTGCCCATTGAATGCATAACGGGTATTTTGCGCAAGAAGGTATGAACCATCACGTACAAAATTTCAGTCTTCGAGGGGGGCGGGGGGACGTGGCGGCGTTAAATTATTCACAAATTAAATGTAGCAAATTTCCAGAGCTTTTCGCGCAAGTTTATGAAAGACAGAAGTGAGCAATAAAATTTCAATTTCCGCCAATTGAAATTTCTTAATTGATGATTAAGATATATCCGTTGGGTAAATAGTTTTCAAGCTTCTTTGTAAACGTCACGCCTTTCACAATGCCTTAAACATATTTTAGTCATGGAACAAAAGAATACGTAATTATGGCAATAAAAAAAGTAGGAAAGTTGACAGTCTGAAATGTCATCCGTAGGTACTTGAGATTGGTTATCAATCTTCTGAACTCACGAGTTTACTTAGGATAAAAAAAACATACAATATTTAATTGTGTATAAATTGGATTCACTGATTAGTCACTACAATTCTTTTTTCGTCGGGGAAAGCCTTCCGGCAAAGAAGAAAGTTTGCCATTAAGCATCTATTCAGTGCTCACCTGGTTAACGACCAAGTGGTTTGAACATAAATAAAGAGTATTTAAATTAGAATTTTAAAAGTGCTTTCTCCTTGGCTAGCTTCAAGACAAAGTTAAAAAAGTAAGTTACTCTTTTGCTTTCCTTCTTTTATTAATATTTTTTCCCAAGCGTCCTGCTTAAGTTTTTTCGTTTTCCACATGCGGGTCCTTACTGGCAGAATCCTGAGGTGTTAAGTGATATAATTCGTACTTTCAGCTCCCCGATCACCTTTGAATTAAGAAAAATCAGCGTCTCTCTAAGAGGTGCTAGAAGCGCTTTTTTCCCACTCGCCTTAAAATGTCCAGCTAAGCTTCTGCCATAGTGCAAGAAACTACAATAAAAATGGCAATGAGACATTAAGATTAACTGCACCATGCGTCTTTGCTTAGTTAGTAAAGATAATAAAATCCATACACATCCTCCTTTGCTTATTAATAAGTTATTTGAATAATTTTTGAGCAATTGATAGGTTGATAAGCCTTGAATAGAAGGTGAAATCGTGGCAACGATTTGTCGAGATTCACGTTGACTCGTCTACATGTTTTTCTTCTTTAACTGAACACTTTTTGTGTGAATAAGACAGATGCCGTGTACTTTGTTCTTCTTTAAGGCGAAACATCTGGAACTTTTCTTTAAGATATATGGATGGTTAAGTTTTCCCTCATCAATTCCAGAGAACGTTGATAGAGAAATTCAGATTTTATCAATACCAACTAGTAAAATATCTACTATGTTGTACCAAAACCGAGACACTACTTTTTTAAAAGGGCATTCCTTATTTGTGTGTTCAGAAGTTAGAAATCCGACTTCATGCAAGACCTTTCAGACTCTTCAATTGCATAATCTGTAACTTTTGCGGCGAATCCGGCGCCGTTACAGAAACAGTAACTTTCATATTTCATCTTGCCAAAATGTATTTATAGTGAGCTATTTTCAAAATACATGAAGTGTAAACTGTTCAGCAAGACACCTTTCTGGCAAAAGTAGTAAAGTTTGAACTAAGGATTAAGATAAACTCATCCACCTGTCAGAGAAAATTATTGACAATATATGTATATTAAAGGTTTTTTCAAAACGTTCGCAGAAAATACGCATTGAATATGATTCCGACGCAATGTTTCCCTGAAAAACAGTGTGCCATGACTGTGTTGGCAGCAAGACCATGACATTCGAAGCGGGAATACATTAGGTTGGAAACAAGTTTGACCCGCAAAACGTGAGGCCATGGGGAAAATTTTATAAGTTTATACATAATTATATAATGCAGGTGTCGATCACCGGTGAAGCCAGAAAGGTGCATGCTGCACCATAAAGTAACGACAATATCTATCGATGGACTACTCAGTAAAGGAGCATATGGATTTTAATACAGTTTCGGTTATTGATTTTTCATTTTCTTTTTTGCTTGTTTTCTACTAACTTTTTCAACTTAAATGGGTTGCATATGATAAAGGGCCAGAGAGGTAGAGTCTGTACTTGGAAAATCTTCTTTGTAAGATCACAAAAACATCTTAAGAATCGTGGATTTTGATTGGTCCCGCAAAATATGGAACCTATCCAAGTTGTCAAAACTTGTGAGAAGAGTGTCAAGAAAATATCAATTTGTCTAGTGGCGAAAGATCTTTTCTATTAAAGTTGTAGTTTTCACGAGAAAACTTAAGTTTAAGGGCCCGACTTCATTGAGATTGTGTATATCATTAGTCTCCGTAAACCCCGTCTGAGTTGAAAATTATCTGTTACTGCGGTCAAGCGGTTAATCATGTTACTTGTTATTTTTTTGGGACAAATGAGCGCAAAAAATAGCCAGAGAGAAATAAATTTCTCATGTTTCAGTTCAGAGTTCAGCAAAGCCTAAGAGCGGAGCTCCCGTATGAGACTGGCAGTTTACTAGCTCTTCTTTTAAAAGGAAAGGCGTGTTTTAAGAGGAGTGAAATTAAATATTAGACTTAGTTTATTGGAACATATGATTTGCTCGATAACCGATTTTACAAGTACGGTGAAGAGAGATTTGCCCTGGCATGGATTGTCGAGAGGAAACTAAAATTCCTCTTTAATGCCAGTAAGTGATATTTAAGACTTGCCTTCAAGTTCTTTCAAACACTTTCTTTCGAAAAACCCCTAGGACAGTGCTAAACGATTTAGGAGTACATTTCTTTAAAGCATTTAATCTGCAACTCGCTCCTTGGCAGCCGATGAAGGAAGATCCCTTGCTGTCATTTGGCCTAAAAACCGAGAAGCGGGTTAGAGGACTGTCTTTCAGAAACTTATGGTCTTATTGTGGTGTAATTGTTGTTGACAGTGTTGACGATTTATCTCACTGGGCCTCAGATTGCGGTCGCGATCCTGCAGTCCTTACTTGTCCTTGTAAATGTTGGCGGGAACTTTCTCGTTTGTTACATTATCTTGAAGAACAAGGACATGAGGTATGTCATGGACTATGCTCTTTCCACGGGCGAATAATATTAAACTAACAATATAGACAGCTGGCTGTCCCAGGCACGAATTAATCATTACCTGTGAATCAACCATATTTTCGGTTTATAATTATAATTATCATTATCATTATTATTATTATCTAATATTATATTATAATGATATCAATGCATGTACAGCTTCATAGAATTTTCTCCTAAACAAGGAATGACAAACCAGTTTCTTTGTGCTGATCTTCAAACAGGACGCCTGTTAATTTCCTCCTAGTCAACCTTGCCGTGGCAGACATGGTTGTGGCCATATTTTTAACACCGCAGCTCCTGTCTTTCCACATCAGTTTCACTCATCCAGATGGGTTGATTGGTACAGTGTTGTGCAAACTTCTGACCACCGCAAACTTCACCTACGTTGGGGCTGGAGCATCAGTTTTTACTTTGATTTGCATATCGGTGGAACGTTACTTTAATGTGTTGTATCCTCATGGAGCCAAAGGCAGGCTAACTAAGCGCAAACTCAAGGTATAGTACATAATTTGTAAAAACTGAAATGCCCTAGTATCTCATTGAAATTATAATTGGGTTTTAAATGCCCTGTCCAATAAATGTCCCACCTGTAAAAATTGCCCACTCCCCCTTGAAATGTTTGGAAAGCAGCTGTAAACAAGATGAGTTTCCAGTTAGCATCACAGATTTAAACAGTGATGAGGTTGATGAAGGCAACTTAGTTCTGATTGAAGATGATTTGAACATTGACATTAAAAGCTTATACAATTACCCTTTTTAATCTTTTAATTTCCGTACACGTTCCACAGTTACTTTATAGTATGTTTATAAAAGTTAAATATAGGCCTCTCTGATATTAAGCGCTTAACGCTGACTGAGGAATTGATACTTCTGCATGTCTAAAGAGTGAAAATAGGCACCAAATCAAAGTGAGATGTCACAACACTGGCAGTAATAATGTCCACGTTTGCACGCAGATACAAGACTTGTTATAGTGTGTTTGCAAAAAAATCAGCGATTTTTCGTGTTTATTGTAAAATTTGCGATTTCTTGCATGGTTGGCGATTTTTCGAGTTTACTTTAAAATCTGTGATTATGAGCAAATGTTCTTTATTTTTACATGTACAAAGCCAGTTGAGAATTTTACAAACGTTGCGAAACTTCTTTGTCATGTTATGATCAATTAAGTCGAATGGTCCGAATGCTGGATGCATGTCCGAACAAGATCCGAATTCTCTCGAACAATAAGCTTTTATAGCACAAACGTGTTTACCCGTGTTTGCACTTCCCTCCCCTCCCTAACCTTCATGACGTCCTAGCTAAGCCTTGAACACTGCTAGTTAAAGAATAATTAAGCCATAGTAACCACAATAATAATGTGGTCATCACCTTGTCACTAACTGAGCTCACACTGTGGGTGGCTCCTCCTAAAATGTTCTATAATACAATTGGTCTAGAATTTAATGGAGCCGAAAACAATGGTGGAATTGCACACATTTTAAGCACCCTACTGATGAACAGTGACGACCTATAGATATTTCAAGCAACAACAATTTGCTGTCTGCCGTCTTTAAGGTGACTCGACCCATTTTTTTTTTTTTTTTTGGGGGTACCTGCCTACGTTGAAGCTCTCTGGTATCCCCACCTTTACTTTTATCGTAAGTCTAACACATAGAATGGATAACATATAGATCAATCTACAATATAACATAAAATTTTGGGCGATCGGAGTAAATGTGACGTGGTTATAATGCCACGCCCCTTTGAGGTCTGAGTCGAAAATCTGCTGTTGCCGGCATTTTTTCGTGAAAATCTCTCAGCTACACATAGTGCGCATTAGTGCCTTGCGCTGAAGAGAGTTTCACCAAAATCGTTATAACAGATGGGTCCTTGTAAGTCAGCAAAACGCTTTAGGGCCTTGTAAATGCGCGCGATTTCGAGCAAAGCAAACATATAGAAATTATAGTTTTCGCTATTTGTTGACGTTTGTCAGTGTTTAAGAGTCCTTCTCACGAAAAAAGCATTTTCTTAAAGAATCGTAGTTTTTTTTCCTTCAAATTTTTTCAGGGCCACAATTGATTAACTAACTACCCGGACTCTGAATTTCATGCAAGGACCCATCTGTTATAACGATGCCCAAAATAGAGGGATGAATCTCTTAGTTTATTAGATATAATCCGTGTAAAGTTTGCTTATCATTTTCGCATAAATTATGACCTAAATTTAGAAACCGCTGAATTTCTCGAATTGGGTCTTTGCGATTTTGGTGAAACTCTCTTCAGCGCAAGGCACTAATGCGCACTATGTGTAGCCGAGAGATTTTCACGAAAAAATGCCGGCAACAGCAGATTTTCGACTCAGACCTCAAAGGGGCGTGGCATTATAACCACGTCACATTTACTCCGATCGCCCAAAATTTTATGTTATATTGTAGATTGATCTATATGTTATCCATTGTATGTGTTAGACTTACGATAAAAGTAGAGGTGGGGATACCAGAGAGCTTCAAAGTAGGATGGTACCCCCCCCCAAAAAAAAAAACTGGGTCGAGTCACCTTAAATGTTTTTCTTTTCATGACATGTTTTCCCAGGTGCTTGTACCTTGTTCCTGGATCTTTGGAGTGAGTTTGAAAGTCCCAGCTTTCTTGTCTTACGTCTATGTCAAGGAAGTTGGTGGCTGCGTTTATTTGCTTACAGAAGAATGGATGGGAAAACTTCTCAGTATGTCTTGGTTTATATTTTTGGGATTCCTTCCTGTCGTGGTTATGACTGCCTTGTATTCCCGAGTCGTTTACGCTTTGTGGTTCAAAAGCTCAGACAACGCTGGAAACAATTCACAACAGGTTGGAAAAATCTTGCCCTACGAATACAGCTGTTTCTCTTTGCTCCTCGCCGCTAGGGACGTTTCGCCAGGAGGAACGTGTGTGCCTCAGCGACAGAAATTCCATACTGATGACGTAAAGTCTGTCAGGAATATGGTCAGGAACTCTAATTGGTCGACGTAGTAGTTATATTGTTTTCCTACTGTTTACGAATTGACAGACAAAAGACAAAAGGCCACAAAGGTCAAATGTAAACGTGATGAATCTACTGAAAAAGGGTCAATATTCCTGGAATTTATTCTTCTTTAGGAAAAGCATCCGAGTTTTGCTGGAACTCGTTCGCAGAAGGACACAAGACTTTACTATAATCGACCAGGAGAAATATAAAATTTAACAAATTTACATTTGAAGCCCTGTGACCAAACTAATCATGTAAATATTGATTTAACTCATCAGCAAGGAATTTCTGTTGCTGAGGTGCAGAAGTCCGTCCTGGCGAAAAGTCCCTAGCGGCGAAAAGCAAGAAAAGACGGCTGTATTCGCAGGCTAGAAAAATCTATACACAATACAGTCCAAATATCATTAGTTGAACCTGCTTTCAGTCAGCAGACACCCTCTTTTAAACCATTTCCACTCTGACCTATTCATTTTACATGTCATTATGTCCGTTATTCTCGTCCCAAAGGAATATCTCCTTTGGTTTGAAAACAGATACTTGACCCGGACTGGCCTCGAGTGATGTAAAATTTTCCTCTTAAATGCTCCTACAAAATAATCTTGCTTGGTAAACAAAGTTTTTGGGCCCGACCCGCCAAGCGCTTTTACATCTTGCTCTTTCACACAGCCACCAAGGTCGACAAGGTCTTGCTTCCTTTGCCTTGTTTTCATGCCTGAAAGTGCAGTAGCCCTGCGTTTTTTGTTAAGTCGTCTTCAGAAAACATGAAACCTTTGTAAAGGAAACATTGACTTAAGAAGTGCTATTAGTCCTTAAAATATGGCCAAATGACAATGAAATATGGTTGCCTCATGAGAGATAAGATGATTTTAAGAGTCATGGTTTTGAAAAACCGAATTTCCGTTTTCATCCGTCCAAACGCCTTTCCCACTCCGGAGGACCCAATTGAATTAAACCTCAATGTTTCCCTCAGCTGGAAAATGAAATGAAATGTTTTCCTCTCAAGCGTTTTAGGCACGTATAAAAATATGTGGTGCGAAGTGTCTGAACACAGCACCAATTTGGGTGGGTGCCTGCACTAGTACTCGAGAACCAAGTCTGAACACAGCTTGAAAGCATAAATTGGTTGATTTTCTTTTGTGACCAGCGTTGTGACCTGTGTTTAGAGACCTGTGTTTATGAACGGAAAAATAAAAGGGCTTATCAATCGGTGATACACTATCGGGTATCAACTGTCTGAACACAGCACCAATTTGTACGGGTACTTGCTATAGTGATATGGGGAACCAATTGTGAACTCAGCCAAAAACATAAATACATTGATCCTCTTTTCTTGGTAGGGTGTGATGAAGGTTCGGAAGCGAGTCACCTTGATGGTCTTCATTGTCAGCATCATCTTTGGGGTTTGCTGGGGGACAAACACAGTTGGCTACCTCATGGTCGATTTTTTTCCCTCGCACAAATTCCATACAATAGAAGCAAGCAACACAATAGTCTTGTTCAATTCAGCCATCAACCCGATTATATATGCCTTGGTCAACGAGCGATTTAAGGAAAAGTTCAAGGCAATGCTTTGCTGCAGTCGGCGAAGAGTAAGGGTTCATCCAGCTGGAGAATCTCATGGGATCGAAAATAATACCAACCCCACTGATGCTAAAATAGAAACAGGAAGAAACTAAGAAAAGTCACATTAATTTTTTTTCTAAGCTAATTAAGCCTTTCACTTCCCTGTCAGCAAAATCAACACTGCCGCAGAAAAGAACTGCTAAAGTAACTTTAATTTGAATGGTCACACTTTAGGGTTTCGGCCACAGAGTTGAAAGTTAGAAGTACCCTGTACAGCTAAATAAACATGCGATAGTTCTGCTCAGTAGCTTTTATTGGAATGGTTAATACCATAGGATTTCATCCACAGATTCACGGTAAAAAAGGGTGAAAAGAAATGCTAGTCGCTCATACACGTGGGGCCTACCAAGTAGTTTCCGGTTTTACTAATTACTTTGAAGCTTTTTGGACTTAATTGCGTTGTTAACATTTTGACCAAACCAACGGATATATATTTGCCAAATTACTTTTAACAACACAAAGCAATGTATCATCCTTTGTATTAGAAAGCATTTTTTCTTGTTGTTCAGGAACACGTTTCAGCTCTTATGGTTCAACGTAAACGCTGTGAATTTCGCCCGGGGGTACTCCGTTATATGGCCTATAGGGGATGTGCCACTGGACAGGGTATGTTTTTTCTTATCTCCCTTTCCTAAACAGGGTATATAATTTTGTGCGAGTCTGTCCTAATCATAAACAGGATGAAATTTTTTCGTTCTCCAAGTATACAAAAGCAATGACTAAACAGTGTATTTGCTCTATTGCAATTGCCAATAAATGGTTTAAAAACAGGACGGCGTGTATTTTGTCCTTTCTCCTAAACAGGGGTATTAAAACTGAGGGTGTTGTCCTAAACAGGTACGTATTTCAGGATTTTTTTTGTCCTAAACAGGGTCAGAGTTTCAAACCCTCAGCGGCTTACTGATACCCAAATATTGATTGAGTACTCCCCTGCCCCACCGGAGAATTTCCTAACACGGCCACACAAATAAGTCGTTAATATTTGCATCAGAATCATGAAGCTCAAGAGCGTTCAGAAAATGTTTCGGAAACTTTTATGACGGAAAAAGCAGTTTTAAGAAGTGGTGTTGAAGGTGATTTGTATAAAATTGACCAAACGCCTTGGGCAAACACTAATTAATTTATTACATAATTATCATTCCATTAATATGTGGGGACAACTTTCAATCTAACATGTATTTCAGGAAAATAATAAAATGTTTCACTCATATCACTCTTTCAATTGCGAAGTTGACCTGTTGAATCGATTTGTTCTACAGTTTTTTCAGTTATTCAAACACTCTGACCGTTATAAAGCTCGGCCCAAAGAACTGCGCTTGCTCTTCTTGTCGTATCCACGACGGCTTTTCTCCAGTCCCCTTATATCCCACCAACAGCCATGACCCACGATAGCCTGGATTCAAAGGCTCGGTAGCTCCCAGGCTCTTAAGAGCATTAGCGGCATCATCAACGAAACGTCCACCAGAATCTTTGACTGCAATCAACACCACGGTATGAATGGGTAGAGACTCAATAAAATTCGCCATGTTTCTACCCGCAGAGCTATCTCCATGAGTATCGAGATTTCTGGCCTCGATAACACTTCCTTCTTGATCGACCGCCACCACATTATGACCACGTTCCTAGATGAAGAAAAAATGTATTTTGAGCTTAATATATAGATTTACTCAAGGCTAAAAGCGAAGCTCCCGTTAATAAAATCTATTATCAACTTCAAACTCTAAACTTGAATCCACTTGAAGTTGAGCCTGCAATATCAGATGAAAAACTTTAGTTAGCAACTTGTCAGCGGATAACTTCAAAAACCACGTTACCTCAATGGATCGACACCTGACTCCACGATATGGTCATGTGATACTGGTCAGCGGATACTCTTTTTTGAAACTATCAATTGACTACAACATGGATATGCAATATCAGGTTGCAGCCTCACACACTAACTAGAATGTGTGAGATTTTACACTGGCTGCCCTGTGGTGCGGACGGTGTACGGTCGCGTGACTGCCAAAATTTCTCAGATGGATAGATAACCAAATTTTCTTAGCTATGGGGCTCCGCTAATATTGAATTAATTTACTACCTAGTTTTTTGAACATTTTTTTTTTTTTGGCTTTTTTGTATGCCTTTTAAAAGCTCTAGGATTTCTAGAGAGTAAAGCAAAAATCAAACGTCACTGATGCTTTAGCTGTTTGAATAAATCGAACGCGTGACTTACATTTGGACTAACTTCAAGACCGTCAATCGTAATAGAAGAATCTCCCCCAGGGCTTGAGGGAATGTCGTTATAGCCTTCGGACATCATACGCACGTGGATTGGCTCTGCAATGAAACGGACAAATCTAGCTGAAATTAAATGGTCGCTATCATGATAGGGTTACGTAAGTCACACTACAGCCATTTATACGAGGAAAAATAAGACGCGTCTTAAATAAGACGTAAACTGTACCATTTATACGAGCATGTCTTATCTAATAAGACTCGTCTTAGCTAAGCCGCGTCTTATTTTAGACGAAATGTGCCGTTTATACGGAAAGTTCGCGTGTTATTTAAGACGCGTCTTATGTAAGACGCGTCTTATTTTTCCTCGTGTAAATGGCCCTACTGTTTTAACCATCGTTCCCACAAGCAAATTTATACCCCCGCCTTGGTGCAGGTGCAGGGGGCAGGGGGAGAGAAATGTTGGAAGAGTCCTTTTCTTGGCTTTTTATGTTACAAAAAAATGTTACTTGAGAGTTTTTTCAGTAAATAAAATTGTCATTTCCATATGTATTTGTGGATTCAAAGTTTGTCTCGTGATATCAGACTCATGAGTGGGGACCACGGTCTTCGGGGTCTACGAGCACGAGTCTACGGTCTTGGCCTACGGCACGCTACAAAACGTGGACTACGGCCTGGACGGAACTGAATAGGGAAAATATTAGATTTAATGATTGAAGTCCCCTATAAAATGCATTTTTTTTATTGAGCCTCTCGCTTAAGCTCTCTGCCTGCTCTTGCCTCTAGCTAGACCAGCCCTTGACGTTCGGGTTGTAGTTCCCAGTCAGTGTTTCATACCTATACGGTGTAGGTTCCATTCTAATGAGAATGAACGAATTGATTTTTTTTCACAGGTATCCCATCTTATAGATAGTATGTCTGTGGTAGATTCTGCTTACCTGTGTAACCTTCACATCCGTAAACCTCCACTCGCATGCACACGTGACCGTAAAAAGAAATGGGTAGAAACCTCACGTATCTAGTTAACGGGGTCTCTTTGACAATGTTAACAACGACCATATTGCTTTCTCTGTTGCCATTAAAAACCTAAACATATAGTAAGTAAATGGGTTTTGAGATGTTATTCCCTTGTTTATATCACGGACAGACTACTGGTATGACTGATTTAAAATCAACATTGCCTTAAAGATTATTTTTATTTACGGACGAAATTTACCTCTTTTAATAATGTCTGAAATGATAAGAGGTTGTGTCAAGGCTGGCTAGCTTATTTTAGTTATAATGCCAATTAATTGCGTCGTAATTCACCATGGAACTCGATAAATTAATTGTAAATGACATGTTTTAAACACAGCTTCCTGCCAAAAAAGTTAGTCTCCCTATCACTGAATCAAACGTTACAAACTACAAAAATTGTTAGGTTAACAAGCTCTAAAAAAACCAAAATTGCAATCCGTTTCAATCTTCTTCAACTTTATCCATCCATTCCTCCATTTGTATTTGCACAGGGCTCACAAGCAGCATGAGCCTGAGACACCTGTGGTATTTGCTGCGTTATACAGACAACTCTCTCTGAGACGGACACCTTGAAGACTGACACCAAGTGTCCGCCCTAGAGAGATGTCTGTGTTATAGAAAGTCAAATAAAGAACGGATCGGAGTAAAGAAAGGCAGGCACCAACTGTAGGTGTCTGTTTTTCAGAGGTGTCCGTCTTATAGACTAAAATATAGAGGTAAAGAAAGGCAGGGCGAAAACTCTAGGTGTCCGTTTTACAGAAGTGTCCGTCTTATAGAGGTGCCCGTTAAGAGAGAGAGTCAACTGCATAATTTTATAGCTTTTTTAATTTATTTTGGTGTTTTTTTACGTTTCACTCAGTTTGCATTATTGATGCTAGTTCCAATTGTTTTAATTTGGCGTAAATTTCGTAAAACGATCAAAATTTCGTTAACGCACATTTCCATCCTACCTTAGTGATATTATTTTCTTTATATGTGTCCCAGGTTTTGTCATCTTTGCTGAAAGCAAGCTCGAATGTCTCCACCCACATCTGTTCCAACGTACTGTTACGGCCCTGAGTAGCAACGCCTGTCACAACATGGAGGTGGCCTAGGTCGATCTGTAGCCATTGACCGGTGTTGTTTAAAGGGCACCAGGCCCCCATGTGAACTCCAGGGAACGCCCTGTTGTTCAGCCTGCCCAGTCTGGCTTCATACATGCTGCTTATCTGAGAAGAAGCCGTCATCTGATCCCCTGTGATTCGACGTTTATCTGACATTCCAACACCTAACGGTGAATTGCATTCTGAAACAACAAGACATCTATTAGCCTCATGAGTTCATTTTAAACCAAGCCTCTGACCAGTAGGAACTAATCAAACAGAGTGTTTACACATGATAAGATTGTCGCCATCAGGCGATAGCCACAACGTGTGGTCAACTGTACTGAGTGGAGTTGGGGGGATTTTACCAATAAGTCGAAGACACGAATGTATTTTCGATTTACTTTGGCGGAATTGATTTTCTTAATCGTACCCGCTTATTGAGAAACGATCGCTATTAGGGGGATAGAGAAGATTTTTTTTCATCTTTATAATTTACCCTGACTGAAAAATAAAATTAACTTAAAATCTAAACAGTTTAGAAAGCAAGCGAGGTAATTGCCTAAAAAAAATAGTTTTGGAATTTCTAGGGCGTGCCTTGAGAGAAAAATATGTAGCCCAGAAAGTTATTATCCCCTTCGTAAGTCTGGGTACGCCTAAAACAAACTGACTGAATTATTCGTTGAAGGCTGATAATATGACTGACTAAATAAACAATTAACTTTTAGTGTTAAAAAATGAATAGTCAAGGAAAAACTGCCATATTTTTCTGTTTACCCCATCAAGAAAATAACTAGTCAGAGAAAACTTTCTAAGCGAAAATAAAGCGATACATAAGCTAAGTTCTTATCTACCTGGAATTGTGACCCACGTGATCACGACAGGATCATAAACAGATTTGAGATGAAGTTCTTTCATGCAAACCTTGAACCCTTCGTTGTCAATATTCTGGGAGGCAAAATCCGAAAGATTAATAAATGAAATTAATAGAAAATTATTTTTAAAATATAATAAATCGATGTGCTAATCGGGCTTTAAAGTGTTATATTGTGAAATATAAACCTAGTATTTCACAATTATTGCTCGAGTCCGAATGGGCTCTGAGCAAGAGAGGATAAAGGGGACAGAGAAGGCATCCCCCATACATGCCTTCTCTGTCCCCTTAATCCTCTCTTGGCTCTGAGTTAATAGCCCATTCGGCCTTCGGCAGTCATGGGCTATTGACTCAGAGGCCATGAGTCAACTAGTTGGTCAAAAATATCGAGACAAAACAACTTTAGCTAACTAAAGCTACACTTTAATCATTTTTTGAGCACCAAACTGCCAGGGCTTTTCGTTAATAGTGGGCTATAGTATATAGCCTAGTAGTAGCTCAACCAATCAGAATGCAGCATTGATAATAGACCACTAGTTGGATTTTACTAATTGATGTTATTGGATTGATATTGTTAATATATAATCGGCTCCTGTATTGGAACGAAAATGGATTTGTAAAAATTTGCTCATCGCATTAAATATGTCGCAAAAATGTAAAAACTGGAGAGTAAATTTGGGGCAAAGATAGAATATATAGATTTAGCCAGGGCTAAAAGCGAAGCTCCCATTAATATTATAATTTAAATCAAACAATAAACTTGTAATCCACAAATCAGTTAACTTTAAGGGAAAGCTAAGGCTAAGTGATTTTAGAGTAAAAAAGAAATCTTACACCGAATTGATAGCCGTATATATACACCCAAAAAATAGCGATTATCTTCGATCACATTTTAGAGCCATAATGGCTCTTGATCACAGTAGATTAGGTCTGGAAAACGAATTTTTGGAAAACAAATCAGGCCGAATTTTTTGCGTTCGACAAGTTTACTTAACAAAATCTTGCCAATAACTCTGGGAGCGTGTAAACCAACATTTCATACTTTTTATACATCACATCTGAAACAGTAATATGAGGCGTTGATTTTATCATATAGACCTCAGACAAAATGCAGTATTTCACAATTTTTCAAGACAAATTGCACTCATTCAATATTCAGAACCGTACGAAGCACGCGTGGGCTTTTAGCAAAACCGTTCAAAAAATTTCCAAAATCACCTATACGGCCAGCCGGTTCTCACTTTTGACAAGCGCCAAATTTTCAGTGAACATTAAAAGAGTTACGCTTCAACATAATAAAGAATTTATTGTGTTTATTTTTTTTATTAAATGGTTTTATAACGATGTGTAATCTTAAAAAGCGTTTGATACGAGCAGCATTTTGAGTACTCCTGCAAGCGTTGTTTATGAACGACTGAAAACAAACGGCAAAGCGATTAAAATTGTAAGAGACTACTAACAATCAATAAAAGAAATGTAATTCGGTGAAACATTTACAGAGACAACAATTTTCATTCACGAAGACAAGTATTAAAGCGTCTCTAAAAATCCTGAGTCTTTAAGCTTAAGCTTAAAGCTTTTAGCCGGCTTCCTGGTGTTTACTGTTTTCAAAGATGAACTCGAGGCAAGAAAATCGCTCAAAGCTTTCTTTCTACAGCCAAAATTATAACTAAATACTCTTCGGAACGTTTTTTCGTTCTATATGCGGAGAGAAAATATCGACTAAAGGCTTTTTAAAGTTCTGTAAGCTTATATACACTAGATCAGATCATTGTCTCAGATCTTAATACAACCGTGCATAAATTAGCCTCATAAACTGCGCTCGACTTCATGAAATTAGACATAAAAAAAAAAAACAAACATACACTGTATACAATAATTACTTAGGCTTACCATTCGAGATGCAGCTCTTGAAAGCTATAAAGTAAGACCAGAATCGCTTGAGGGACTTTTCAACCCGCATCCAGCAAGGTAACAACCAAAGCGATGCATCCGAAATCGGATTTCCAACTTTGGCAACCGGCGCATTTCCCGACCAAAAATTCAATAAACAAACCAGCCATGAATCAAAGAAGACTGTTGATAACAGCTGTATTTCATTTTAAGCATCCAGTGGAAAAAGACAGTAAAAAACATCACAAGTTGACAAAATACTCTGTCAGCTTCAGCTGTCAAACTGAAAGTAAACAAGGTTCAAGATGCTGTATAAATCAGTTTCTGCATGAACTCACCTGTCAAATTTTGACCAATCAGAGCATAAAAATTGAACGGTCGTAGAGCGTGATCAACGCGTGATTATGGTGAGAAAAGTGAAAAGCCTCTGTCTTCCCTGCTTGTATTTTTAAATGACTGACTGAATTTTCGAGTCCGAGATCAGTTTGAAATCAAAATGTTAATAGCGCGGGGCCATAGTGACATTAACACAACACTTTCTGTCATCATGTCATATTTTGCTGCAGTTCTCTTTGCCTTTGTATTTCTCTTTCGCGTTGCCTTTGTCTGTTCATTCTAGCTCTGTCTCGTTCTGCCTGCCGGCGTTTTTCACTATAATTTTCTCTCCTTCTTCTCGTTCTGACTCTGTCTACTTGCTTTCTTTTTTTCAAAACCAGTTGCGCGATATAATTGCGCGACGTTGCGCCATGCGATTTCCCGCCAAAAAATCTCTCCTTTCCCCTACCCCAAGAGTCCATGCGGACTACTTTCCACTACCCGGAAAGTCGGTACGGACGGACGTACGCTACGTCATAACCAAATTTTCTGGGATGAATAGTTTACCAGATTTTCTTACCCATGGTGCTCCGCTGCGCGCGCGCGGGAGCTCCGCTATAATGCCCATTTGCCTTGTTATTTACAATCCCGTGTTAGCTTGTATGCAAATGTGGCATTTACCATCTTTACCCCAGTATTAAAATATTTCTCACTTTTAACCTCTTTGCGACATATTTGCCACGAGAAAATTTGTAAACATTCGAATAATAATAATAGTAAAAAAAAATGAAATTGTTAATAATAATAACAATAATAATAATGATAATGATAATAATAATAATAATAATTCAGTCGAACCCCGCTTTACGGACACTCACTTAATACGGACACCTCATTATTACGTACGATTTGCTTTATCCCTGGGGAAAAAAAAACCCTTACATTTTCTCTAAATCAACCCGCTTAACACGGACACCCGTCAATACGGCCCATTCAGTGTCTGTATTAACCAGGTTTGACTGTATAAACTTTATAATACAGCTTTGTAATGCACCTTTCCATTGTTTTGAACACGTCAGGTTATTATTTTCAACAAATAGAAGCTAAGATCAGGTCACTGAGATGCAACAGAGGTCATTATTAGGAATAATAACCTGTACTGTTCCACTTCATTGGTCGCGATGACGACCTGCTGGTTCTAATTATAAAACAATAGAAGATGCATTAAATTGAATAATGCCCTCGCTCGATCCTCAGCTTTCTTAAAAATTATAACCTCGCGCTGCGCGCTCGGTCATTATTGGAACTCAGGCTTTTTCCTATATCGCGTGTTATTGCATGACTGATTATTCAACGTAGTGCCAAGGCTCTCTCTCCTAAAAAAAAATAATCATGCGTGATCAATATACTAATATTCCTTATGCATGTTGACGTAACATGAGCAAATTTCGTCAAGCCTCGTTTTGAAATTAAAAATCAGCAAAGTTTTACCATGCAAATTTATTCCCAAGAATAAACCACGCCAGACAGTGCAATTGCAAAGAATTAAATGCACCATTTTCAAAAGAGATCGACTTGGTGAGGAAATTTGCTCTTCGGAGGTAATCATGCGTAAGGGCCATTGATCTTCATACTTCTATCCATGACGTAATACTGTTGAAATCGGGAAGCAATCCAGAGGATGAGTTATGTGTAGCACTGATCATTACTGCTGGTTTCTTCATGTAATTCACCTTGAATGTAACCCCCTGTGTGACAGAATATTGACTTTTTCAAACACTAATGTAATATAAAATGAAGTGTTTCAAAATACACTTCTTTGATCTTGAAGCCTTTACAAATTAAACGTCAAATATACCTCATCTCTCCCTTGACCTCATTAGATGGTTTAGAACTGAAAAATATCATGTTATTAAACATTTTGCGACTTTCGGTAGCAATTACTAAATATTTCGCCATGGAACTTGTGACGTCAAGAGAATGAGCTAGGTCATTCTATTGGTGACATCATATCTCGTAACTATAGTAACCATCAACATCAGGAAAATAGCAGCTTCTCGTTTGGAGTTGATAACAATAAGTCCCCACAGACTTCCCCTCTCTTTTTTTTCGCTTTACATTAAAATAAGTTAACAGTTAAGCAATTCATTATTCTATTGATCAATCACAAATAGATACAAACGCCTTATTGTATTCTCTGTCGTACCTTACAAAACGCGTGGTTATCGGAGTTCTTGGGGGATTTTCCATTCGCAAAATAAATGTTATCAAATTCGGCGAACGTCTGTCGGGGAAGATATTCGTAAGCCATCCAACTCTACAATTCAAAAACAGACGAGAAAACAAATCACTCGCGCTTTCTACTACTAATCATCATGAAATTCAAAGGAGTTGTTCTTACCACACTGATATTTCTATGAAATCCGTCAAAATTCTGCAGTTCCCGGATGCATATCTGAAACGAAGTTCTAGTGATGTCCTCCGTCCAAAGAGTTGCCGCGTCTTTTTTACGCTTAAGGGCGACATGCTTGGCTGTAAGCAGCACTGACGGAATCGCTGAAAAACGGCCCTGGAATAAAACAGGCGTAATGAAATGTCGATATATATTTACTAGGATACGTTTCGTCTAGAACGTAGTCTCTTGTTCCTTCGTGCAAATCCATTTCGAATGAAAACCTGAGCAGTGATTGCCTAATAGTTTGTTTGTCTGGGTCATTAAATTTGATAACTGTTGCGGGTTGATTAACAATTATTTACCCAGGGCAGTGAAATCGAGTTGTCTAAAAAACTGACTCCCTATGAGTTTCGAAAATTACGAAAAAATCACCCTATTTTCACGTCTCCAATAATACACCTAGTTTGACCCCCAAATTTTGCATAAGCATTGTCTTTTATTTTTCTTGGGACGACTGTAATACCCAGGAGAAATAAAAAATGCAAAGTTTTGGGGATCAAACAAGGTGTATTATGGGAGAAGTGTAAATAGCGAATAAAGCGTTTTCACATGACGTCACGTCCGACATAATTGTGTTCCAAGACAATAGAACAGCGACCATTTCGGTTTTTCAAACCAGTTCTGTGGCAGTTAAACTTTTCTCTAGTGTATTTCAAGAAAGTTATACCTAGTTTCCATAACTGCTAGCCACGTGAGTGAAAACGCTCTAGGCAGCTCTCAGTTCTGACGCTTGTTCACTTCACATGAATTTTTTGACAAGATCACTACAGAAAGGTATGTTACAAACACTCTAAACCAGGCTTTTTCTTTCGCTTTTCTTGATGTCTTTTTGCTTCTCTTTCAATTATTTCTTTCTCTCTTATTTTTGTTTGCGCCTGCCTATTGATTAGTGTATTAACCGGGTTCCACAATAACCACTTTATTAACCATTTAAGCCCCAATATCAACATACCAATTCTCCAAACTGATCTCTATACATTTCTTTAAAGAAGTAGTTGAGAGAATTTGAAAGCATTTTCTCCTTAACGGTTATTTCATTAATTCTCATAACCTTATCTCGTAACAAAGTATGGATATTGTTGGGAGAAAATTGATGTTGGTCACTATTGGGGCTTAAAGGGTTAAAATCATACTAAACGTCTCACCGGGGGGAGCATGACAAGTTTGCACGTTGTTCCTTCCCACCAGTCATCTATTGGTTCTGTACCCACCATGCCTCCGCGGGGTGCACCTTGGAATGCGACCCAGTCCACACTGGCTAAGCCATAATCAGAAGGGACGGGTCCATCGTGTTCAAGGCGTCCTGATTTCATTGCGCACGCTGTCAAACTTTCCTTCACCGACGTCCTCTACCCAAGTGTTCACAGCCTTAAAACCAGGAGAGAGCAAGTTGAGAGAATAAAATAATCGGTGGGGTTGCATTTGTTCGAAAATTAGTTACTGCACAGAAATTCCTAGAGAAAGAGGAGTGCCACATATCGAGAAAATCTGAAAACCACACAAATCTCAAGCTCAAGGGCTCATTTCCCGAACAGCGACTGGTAATTGAGCCTACAAGGTGTTTTAATTTCTTGACAGAATTTTCACTGTAATATCGTTATGTATTTCATTCGTACATCGTGGACCAAGCCATTGGTTTGTCCTCCGTGGTTTATAGACAAAAAAACGTGAACAGGTTGAAGAGAGTAAAAGTCACTGGAGTTGTAAGATATGTCACTGCATTTCAACTCGTCGGAGGACATATCCAAGGCAGCAAATCCACGCTGGGATACAAAAGCTGAAAGAAAAACAAATTGCATCGTTATTTTCATGCAATTTGGAGAACTTTAGGGCTAACTTACCAGCTTACTAACTGACTAGCTAACGTCCGGATGACATGAAACACGATCGTCGATACTGCCAGAGTGGCAGGCGCAAAAAGGGGAGGGGAACGGGCGAAAAGCGCCAAAGGGAGGGAAAAGGGAAGGGAGTCTCTCACCCTCTCTCCACAATCCCCCCCCCCTTTTTTTTCCCTTCCTCCCAATCCCCTAACCCGGCCCTTTCGACGCCTGCTACGCGGGCTAGATCATCGATAGCCTTTTTTTTTTTTCTTTTCAGGCCCTTAGATGGTAGTGTGTAGGCGAGCAGTCGCGGAGGCTCTCTCTCTCATCTTTTACTGCCACCGCTCCTTTCTCCAGATCGGGCATGTCTTATATTTGCTCGGCTTGTTTTATTTTCTCGACGTCCTTAATACCTGAATTAAAGCCTGGCACAGGCTAGATCGAGGACTGCACCGTGCCGAATCAAAGGCAAATGCTAAGTGCCACTTTTCCACCAAATTCTACTAAAAGGCGGGCTTCGTCTGCGTTTCTAAGTTAAATGGGAATATTTCTCTTTGATGTGATGTCTTGGATTGTAAGAACACGAACAGCGACTGATAGTGTCCCAGACTGCCGCAGACCGTTATAGAGCAATGAACTAGGCCTATTATCTGCCTCTTAATTGAATAACCCTCTCACTATCTCTCTCTAAACATCTCTGAATGGGAAATTACTTGATACATTAATTTATTAATCACCTTCACTCAGTAGAGCGCAAGTTTTCATTTCTGACCAATCAGCAACAACGTCTGGTATAAGGCGCATAAAAACTGGACTTACACTGTATTCACGTTAGTCTGTCACGCGTTCTCATTAAAAGACGTCAGGCGTGCACATTTACTGCATTCTATTTAGTGCCCCTCGAGTTGAATAATAAATCTATTATTAGACGGTTTAGTGTGCAGTATCATGGGATATTTTTTACTCGTGTCACGTGTTTTGACTCCCCCTACGGGCTCGTCAAAATACAGCGCGACTTGTTAAAATATCCCACGATACTACACACTAAACCGTCCAATGAGATATATATATACTTACGTTTACAGCTCCCCGGATGAGCAAGGCTGACGTGCTTTTTATTCATACAGATAGCCCTCTTGTACTCGCACTCGTTGTTGTACGTGATACCTTGAGCTGAGCATATGAAATCTTCGAACGAAGGGCAAGTGAAGTTACAAATGCATTCGTACTCAATGGCATTCTTTGCATTACACGAAGCGTAGAAAGGACAAGTAATCTTAGCACAAGGATGAAGCTCTGCCAGGAAAGCAAAATAAGATTTGAATGAATCACAGACTTACCGGACTAAGTTTTGTAACTTAGCTTGGCAAAAACAAATCACACCTATCACTCCTTTTTATTTCAGAACTGTCGTTTCGCCTCAGTTAGGGGAATCCAAGACAGTCTTGGATTCGGGATTCCAGGCGATGGATTTCGGATTTAATTCAGGTACTGGATCTCAGATTCTTTATCAGTGCAACTTGTATTCCTGTATTCCTTGAGTTGTATTCCGGATTCCAAATCCTAGAATTCCGGATTCATTTGTCAAGTCAAATACAATAAAATATCTCCAGAATTCCGTCTCAATGACAAGATTATGGTCAATGATTTATAACCAATCTACTCCATCGTTATGATTTGCTCTATTAAATCTTTAAATAATCTGCTGTAAATTGAAATATAAGAGTGCGAAATGTCTGTATTTTGGTCTGGGAACTGCATCTAAAGTTACTCACGTCCTAGTGCAATGAACTGAATGGTCACAGGAGCATGTGTATCTTCCAAGGCCTGGATGTCTTTCACACAAATAGAGAACCCGTTTACGCTCACACCCTAAAATAGCAATGGGTGTAAATAGCAACGAGTGTTAAGTGGGGCGAAAGACCCATTGTGTGGCAACCAAATAGCATAGCCGAGACACCATTATTTGCAGATGGGTAGTCAAGCTGATGAGGTGTATTCAGAACTAACCAGCCATGAGTCTAGGCACCAGCTGAACGTTGGACCTAACATCTAACGTTTGAAAATTTTCTGAGGGGAGTTTGACCACGAGGGCTATATTCACACTACTCCAGATAGCTGCTGCGCATGACAGGCAAAAATGACGAAACAACTGGATAGGGATTCTTTTCACACATAAGAACGGTGATTTCGGAGCGATTTCTCGACGGACCGAAGCTGCGCCCCGCCGATGCTCTCGAAAATGGAACGTCACATACAGTAAACACCCCCATATAAGAACAAATGGATTAAGAACATCCTGCTAAAATTTTGCCCATAAAGCAGCTCATATATAAGAACCAGTTAAGCTAGTCTCCTTCGCAGCCGTTATTAGGGTCGTCACTCGTCACGCAACGCGGAGGAGCGTTGCGTGACAAGTGACGACCCTAATAACGGCTGCGAAGGAGACTACAGTTCAGCCTGATAGGTAAAAAAAAAGGTTCTTATATAATAAGGGAGAGGGTGTTGGAGTAAGACAAAATAAAGCAATTAATGTAGCTATGGTTGCTGCTAAACAATTAAAAAACTATAACAGTTGCCTGGGTGTTGAAATTAATGTTACATTTCTACCTTTTAAAGTTAACTACTTTACTATTTGACAGACTTCTATTTAATTTATTGATTTACTGATTTGTTTATTTACTCACTTATTTATTTATAATAAAATGTGCTATCTAAACCTCTTGGTAACATGTTATGTGTAGTATTTCTGAAACAAAGTTTAAGAACATATTAAGAACATCTTCAGGCTGATTTCTCACTAAGCACCCGATAAATAAGAACTAGATTAGCCTAAACCCCGAAATCGCATGTGTTCTAACATGTGGGTGTTTACCGTATCAGATAGGATCTGTGCCACATTTTAGTGCAATATGAACAGGTATTCGGACCGAAGCAGAAGTGAATTGTAGGAGCGAGGAGCCCTGGAACCCACTGACAAGGAAGTAAATGTTGAGGAGTGAGGAATGGCATTTAGTGCACCAAACGCTTTCGGCCACCCGCTCCGGCTCGATGTTTGATGTATGTGAACGACTTGTTCTAGTTACAGGCTGTTGCTGTCCATGCTACGCCAAATGGTTTTTCATGTTGTTACGAGCGGCTATCATGTAGTGTGTGACATAGCTATTGTAGCCTAGAACTTCAGAAGTCGTGAAATGATTAGAACACGAGCGTTTCGACCATTGGCGTTAGGGGCTGAAGATCTGGCTCCTGTTGTTCAAACTTTGGCTAGCGCTATACACCGGATTAATCACTATCCAGCGGATAGCGCTTAGAACTTAAAAGTATAAGCGCTATATAAATATTTTATTATTATTATTTATTATCGAAAAATCAAGTAGGCTGTCCGCTGGATAGTGATTTTATCCCGTGGACGTTTTAACAACCGAGGCCTGGTCTGAGGTGTGAGGTTGAAGCGAAATTATAGCATAAAAATTTCAACTCTATTTGATACAGCTCTTTCTTGCGCGTTGTACCTACTTACCTCGATCCATTCCGTAATGGTATTCTCAGATGGTGGAATGGACAGTAAATCTAGCGGATTATATTGATGTGATGCTGTGGTGATAACACAAGGAGGTTTAAAGAAAGGATCATCAAAGGAGACGTTCTATACAAGAAAGTGTAAGTTAGTTGGATATAAACATAAGTAGGTTATTCTTTCGCTATTTCGAACTAAAAAGATTTCATTTCCAAAATAGCTAATGTATGCTAAACAACATCATTATCAGTTTCGTCGTCATCATCATTATAATCATCATTATGGTCGTCATCATCATCATCATCATCATCATCATCATTATCATCGTTATTATTATCATTATCGTCATCGTCATCATTATTATCGTCCTCATCATCATTATCATTATCATCATCATCGTTATCATTTTATGATTTTCATCAGACCTGGCAGAATCCGTAGTTAAACTTTGCAGGAGGTGAGCCCGTGTTTGGCATGTACAAAGCTTTGCTTTCTGGCGCCTCGTTGGTCCAAGTAGACGGAAGAGTTTTCATTGCAATCCAGTCCTTTAGAGAAAAAATTAAATGAAATTTTCAAATGGCCAGGAAATTCAACACATTCTTTCACTGCTTTAAAATTATCTAATGAATCGTAATTTTAAAGCAAAGTACGTAGTTGAGAATGCATTAATCTGCAGACGCGAAAAAAGAAACTGGTTTGCATGTAAGGGCTATGTAGAAGAACCTTCAATGAGCCACCATGACCCAAAATGCGAACGGTTAGAGTTCTCTCACTACAAATCGTCTCGTACGAGAGGGATTTATTTTGAGGAGAGTACAAACACAGCTAATGTTTCGAGGAGAATTAGTTGCATAAAATCATCTATGTAAAGTTTTGTGTTGTTCCATGATCTCACTTGGAGTTCTTCTTAGTCTCGGAGTACACTAGTACATAAAGCGCCGAACAAAAAGATCAGACCATCAAGCTTCTCATATTTCGGTCACAAGAGGTTAAAAACAAAATAATGACAATCTTATGAAGCCTTTGCCCCAAAAAGATCTCCTGGTAGTTTACGAAGGTGGGCGTTTTTGAGAGATTTCAGCTATAGGGCTTTGGGAAGTTTTGGTGTTTTGGATTGGTGGAGCCGCTTCCAGGAGAAAGATGGTCGATTATAAGGGAGAAAGGTAGTTGCTGACGAGATAGAGGTGGTCGCACAAGGGAGTTCGACTGTCAGAAAGGGAAAGTATTAGACTAAAATAAAAGTTCGCTAGTACCGCGCAAATATACAAAGGCATTTACATTATTCTCAAACTCTTGTAAGCGATCGCTTGACCAATGGTCTACGCTCTACGTTCGCTGTATTTTACTACGCTACTCAAAGATTACAAAAAAAATTTAGTAACAAATGAAACTATAAATCTCGTAACTTATAAATTGCATACATTAAATAGTCTTTCAAGAAGCATACTTTCGAGTCCTCTGCTCGGAAAAGACCGCCCTGTGGTTCGATTCTCGTAAAAGACCACCAAATCTTCGCATTTTGGGTACTCGCTAATGGGATTCAAGCACGCGTTAAGTTAACAAACTTTCACTGCTGTCCTAAAAAATACGTAGACTTGCATTAGCGCTTATCTTGCTGCGCTGGTAATCGTGGTGGTATGCATTTGAAATACTTATAGCACGTACCATTTTTAGCTGAAGCGGCTGATTTACAAATCAAAATTTATAGACTGGACACACCTTCAATGATATGATTACTTACCACGAATAAGTTCCTATGAATTCCATTGAAGTTTTTTATCTCTCTGAAACAAGTCTTGAACTTTTTTGTCGAAATTTCCTCTACCCATCAGCACTGGTCGCATCGTGTTTGTTACGACGATTTTCGTGCACAGCAGTGACATGAACTACATGGTTGCTGTCAAACTCCTGTGAAGGCAACAAACGATCTATTTACATCAAATCTCTCACACTTACTACTGCGAAGATCAACAACCTATAATCTTCGTGGTAAAGATATTCTAACTATACCCAAGGTCAACTCTACAAAGCAAGGTTTGAGATCTTAGTGACACCTGGCCCCGAAGATATGGAATGCGTTACCGGAAGCATTAAAACATGAGACTAAACTAGTAAGTAGCTTTAAAAGACGCTTGAAAGAAATAGTTATATTGATCTGCAAATAGTTTTATTATAATATTATTGAACTGTATATTTATGTACATTTATGTACATTTATGTACATTCATGTACATTTATTGAACTGTACTTTTATTACAGACATATTCACAGATTTTATATGGTAGATAGACATTTTATATTGTATCTCAGTGTCTTTATTTTCCTCTTTCCGCTATTTCATTATTTGTGGCAATACCTGCAAAATAGCGATACTTGCAATACTGTAACGAGCTAAGCGTATTTGGCCACATTAATAAAAGTAACTTGCTTAATTACTCGAAAAACTATTAGTATGAGCACGATGAAAATATGCCTTAGTTTTTCCTCGAAAACGCTGCTCACACAATGCGACGGTGCTTTCCGAAAATCATATTCGTAGTTGGGACTAAGATGGTAAAAAATATTATGGGGTATGATGCTTCTGGGAACATGAAATGTGGTATAAAATGGCCGCTATCCTGGAATTGATTAATAACTCAGAATTACGCATGACATAGAAACTAAGCATATATTCGCCTGTATATATGACACCCTAGATTACTTTAAACGGCTAAGAAGGATCAAATTTTTCCCTGTATATCAATGCTTTTATAAAACTAAGTGGTATCAAGGTCTTAAAACATGATCCGCTAAAGATGAATTTGATTGATACTTGCACAACTTCTTTCCCACTACTTAAATAGAAAAATTATAGAGCTTCAAATCAGAACTTCCATGTTGATATTAAAGGTTTATTTAATGGCCTCTATTCAAAGGCCTTTCACCATACACTCTCTAGTCATATTCTTAGTAATTTGGTCATCCCAAATTTCACCCTTGCTAAAAATAAGTGTACAGTCAACTCTCCATTGACAGACACCTCTATAAGACGGACACCTAGTCCCAGGCCGTCTTTCAGTCATTTTACTGTAAATATACTTTCTACAAGACGGACAACGGACACTTCTGAACAGTCAAGGGACGATTGGGAAGTGAAAACTACCTCAAACAGTAAATTGCCAAATGTTTAATATTTTTAAGTCTTGCTCCAGTTGGAAGGTTGTATACTATTACGCTTTTGGTCCACTAAGCCGTGAACGTTTGATTGCACAGAAAGAAGATAATTCTACTTCTCTTCACAATGTTACCAGTTTTAGCTGGTTTGTACAAGTTAAACACACGTCGTGTATTCATTGCAAGTAGGTTCAGCTTTGAAATAACTGGTGTCGCGTTTTCTCGACTTGTACTCTCCATAAGCCGGAAACCTCTCTAGGACGGTCAAACAGGGACGGTCCCTAATGTGTCCGTCGTAGAGAGGGTTCACTGTAACACAGAACTTCGCGAAGCCCATTACAGGGCCAGCAGTAACAAATTCATCTTGAGTTTATCATGATCGTTATTCTCGTGACCAGTCTGTTTTATGAAGCATTGATGTTACAAGGAGAATTGATTGTTGATCACTCTTAGGGCTTAAAGGATAGAAGTTCATTGCGGAGATGCGTATAAGGAGCCAGATTAGCTCTCGTGTTAACAGCAAGCTGGCCATGTTAGTTGTCATGGTCACGTACTCCCTTAGTAAAACACAGCCAAGATCACTTACCGTTGAAAAATATGTATCCACGCATACACTTCCTGTTGTAAAGATAGGAACTGCCATCCTTCCAGTCTGTGAACCTGAAGGCGTTCCTTAAAACGCCAGCCAATCAGCGCTTAGCATTCTGTAACTGAAGCCTTTTCCTGCGGTAACAACACAACCAGTAAACTGGGTCCGAGTGACACCTTCGACCCAGCCCACCGCGGCCTCATAAACGTTATTTTTCGGAGACTGGTTCTGAACTGTCATGTGCACGTGGACATCATCGCTTGAAAACGAAGAGGGAAACGTGAAATTCTTGCATTTCAAGGTCTTTTCATTGACAGGGAACGTTTCACGGCCAAACTGGGGAGATTCACCTGCAATCGAGAAAACAGTTAATTGCTAGTGATAAATACTTAAGTAAGCCATCATTCAGTGATTACCAAAATCCATCGCCACGATAATTTCAATTTCGACTCGCATCGTTATAAGTGAGGAGGCCTTAATTATCATAAGCTTCATAGATACAAATTCAAATAATTAGTATAATTCACCGTGTACAGAACCTTCTCTGAAATACCATAAAAAATGTTTTCACTTGAATTGTCTTAAATTGCTGACTATAGCTGTCTTGTCCTCCACGTTGAAATGGAGGAGGTATTACTCAGGATCGAATTGTCGAAAACGACTTCTACTATGAGGGTAATTGAACAAACCGTTTGCAAAACTTCTTGTAATTAAGGAAATATAGGGAGCTAGTCGAGTTAAATTTAGAATAAGGCCTGGGACTACACCAGAGGAGTTTTTGCGTATTTTTTCGCGAATCCAGAGCAGTTTGTTGCCGTATTCGTCTTATACACCAGCTACGAAAACAACGGGGTTTAGTCGCTTTTCTAGAGATTCAGAATCTGTAATATTAAGTGTACGTGTCTTTCTCAATTTTTCGTTGTTGTGGTCGTTGTTTCAAACCTCATTATCATAATTGTCAAAGAAGGAAAATAAAAGTAAAACCACAACATTTCCAAATGAATGTTCAGTCATGTTGGACCAAGCCTGAACCAAACACGCACTATATTGGCCTATAAATCTTGGCATAGTCTTTTAAAAAAACTGAGAATGCGCCATTGAAAATTGGAGCCTGAGAAAACGCATTTCCAAGCAACAACCAGTAACTAATTCATTGGTTTTAATAAGCCGGAATTGCAGCTTAGGACGTTGTAAATCCTACCTGAAATCTGTGCAGAAGACAATAGGAGAATCAGTACGCTGAAAACCAGATCACGAGCCATAACGGAGGGAATAGTAGCAGTGAAGAACCGACTACCTCTTGGCCACAGCAAGCAAGGGCACACACGAGTCAAATAGCTTGTTTTCAAAGCAGAGAAACAATAGCACTATGAAGTTTCCAACACGCTTGTTAAATTATTACGTTTTCGCATTCACCTCACCAAGGTGTGAAATGCGCGATCCAGAACAAACAAAACAGCAAACTTTTAATAGCATCAAATACGTGCAAGGAAAAACCACTATGCAACGTAAAATGTCTGTGGAAAATTTTTCCACTCTTGGAGACATTGCAACAGTTTGGGACATTAATACAGTGATTTATTTGAAAAAATAGATACTCGTTGAGTTAAGTCAAGATGCAAAGCATTCGCCGTTTTTTTAAAGTGCTTTTGAACCTCTCTATGGGTACCTGCGGACGTCGTTTTTCGTCGCACATTTTCCATTTTTTCAGCGAAATCGAAATCAAGAATTGCCAGTGTTTTGCGTGGTAACACTGCTAATGTGCTTGATCGCAACTACGACGAAGACAACGGAAAAGAGAAAATGAAAAAAATAAAAAAAATGTAAAAAGCAAGACGAAATTCTGCTCGTGTAGTACACTTTTGGTAGATTTCAGTTTACCGCGTCATGTATCGCAACGCCATCGCATGCATGACTATACTATTATATTAAAAATATTTACCCTCGGCAGTATTTATAGCGCTAACGCTAGTGGTGCCGAGCAAACGCCTGAAACAAATAATTCAAACAGAGTCATTCAAGATATTGCCTTCTTGGGTAAATAGGGCTTTCGTTATTTAAACCTCACTGGGATTACCAATTTAAATATGAAAGAAAAATCGAAATGATTTATAGTAAATACACCTCTTCGTACAAATGGCCTATAGCGATCGTTGCGACTTCTTTTTCGTCGGAAAAACCCACCTAGGTTCTCAATACTTTTTGGTTCAGTATTTTATCTGTTACATTTGTCGTCCTTTTTGTAGTTCCTGAACGATAATTGCGAATTCTTAGTATGAATGGTGGAAAGGCTGCTGATAGTGTGTACAAAAGGGGCCCGGGGGGTACTCCCTTATTTTATCCATATAGGTCAAGATATAGGTAGTATCACTCCAAAGGGTAAGGTTTTTGCTCCGTGTTGGTTTGAAAACGGGTATAGATTTTGCCCATTCTGATCTGTAATCGGGTATGGTTTACGAAGGAACTACAGTGTGTATGGATGTGTTCGTCTTTTCAATTCCTAATGAGTAAGAAAGAAAGTCTAATATGCGAACTCGAAATGGATTTTAATAAATCTTTTTGTTGGCGTTCTAATCTCAGCAATGGTGACATAATTTCTGTTTTATGCAAACATGTAAATTGTTACGTTTTGTGACCTCCTCCAGGTCTGAAAACGGGTGTGGAAATTGACATTTTTTTGGTCTGAAATAAGGTCAGAATTTGGAGAACGGGGCGGCACATCCCCACCAAGGAGTACACCCCCCGGGCTTAGGAGGAGTGCCCATAATGCACCTTGCTTTCCCCTTGCCCTATTTTGCCCAAGTGCATGCGCATGTGTTTTCGCTTTCTCTTGTGAGTTGTGACGACTGTGTTATGCTTGAGAAATTACTGATGCAAAATTTTGAGACCATCTCAAGTTCAAATAATTCTTTTTAATATTGAAGAATAAAAATATCTTTATTTTTGCATTACATTATTACTTTAAAACAGTACTGTAATAACAAATTACAAGTAAAAAAAATTGTATCTCTAATAAATACACAATTAAGCCGCTCTTCAAATATTTACAGTCAGCAATGAAATTTTAACGCAAGCATTAACGGCTCAAAACGGCATTCCTTCCCACTGCACCCGATAATTACTAACGTTTCAATCTTTTGCTCGTCCTTCCTCAATTTCTACTACAGTTGCGGTCGAAGAAATGTATGTTTTCCGTATAAGACAATGTTAAAACGGGGTAAAACAAAATCAGCATTTCTTAGATTGTATCCTCTAGTATTTAACTTGCCGCTATATAGCTAGTATACTGTCAATTTATCCTCGAGTATTCTATATCGGCATGTTCACTGATTACCTTTCACATACATTATCCGAAATTTATGAATCATGATGAGCATATTTTCTGGTATCCATTTTATTTTCAAGAACTCCCGAGCTGTCATTGTTTACATGTTTGCTCATTAGCATACAAGCTACCCTATAGATCGTATTCACTGTCACGCAACAAAAAAAATAATTTGGAAACTGTCCAGTGGAAGAAGTCAGGAAAATGAAATGTTGTAAAAGACTAATTTGTAGGCAATTTGTCCAAGTCTCAGGTCTTGTCTTTGTGGCCCACAATTTCTGAGTTATTTGCCGAAACATCTGACGCACCATTGTAGAGCTTTGTATGGAGACGCTATATTGGTGCACCGTTTTGGTGCACCAATATCGCCGCCGGAAATCAACAAAAACATCTGGAGTTCACTTTTTCTATAAAAGCTCTTTCTTTTCACTCGAGAACTAGCATACGTGCGCATAAACATATCTTCTAATAATTGAAAAAGTTATACTGCTGAAAATCAAGAGGAGAGACTTTTTTTTCAACGAGACAGCATTCCTATTTTTTCTATGTCACGCACTGTGAAAACTCGGAAGTTCAAATTGCTGTATTTTCGAAATGAAACATGCTACGGGAATGGAAACTTGTATAAAGATTCACTTTTTGTTTATCTTCAACCTAGTGTAAATAAGAATTCGTAAAACCTCGCTATTTTGATTTTACAATTTGATGACGTCACTGTGAAAACCATCTATAGAAAACGTCGCCGTATATACACATTAGATTCAAAAGTTAAAAGAGATGGTTAATTTGAGCAGTTTGTGCGATTTGCAGCTCTTTACAATTAATAACCAAGAACTGAAATATAGGCAATCAAAAACTGCGAAATTGCTGGGTGGCAAAAACTAACATAAATAAATAAATATTGAATTAATTAATTAATTAACTGGACAACTTTGTCCTTCATTCTAGTCCAAGACGGACTCCGCTAAATCATTTCTTTTCGTTTAAAAATGGTTCCTTATGATTCAGCAAGTCACCTCCATTAATTTTCAGACCGTTTATCTGAAGAAACTGTTCCTCTAAAATCTGTAAAGTGATATACTGCGCTAGTGTAGGCCTATCAAAAACGATGGTATATCCCTCGCTAACAAATCCTCTTGCTGGTCCTTCAAAGTGTCCACACCGAGTGTTAACCTCGAGTTTTTTGTTGCTCTGGAGTCCTCTGTCATGTGCTGTGAACCCTACAGGTACAGGCGTCATTCCAGCTCTGACTTCTACATTCCTTAGTCTGTCCCCACAGGAATCTTTGCGGTTGATAATTGTCACAGACGAGATCAAGACTGGAAAGGGGAATTTGACTTCCAGCCACGGATGCATCTCGAGTTCGGAGTGAAAGAAAAGGTGGTTTTCATTGGAAACTTCACCATCAATCGCGAATTTCGGTCCAAATTGATTGACATTGGAGTATACTGAAGACCCTCGAGCTTCGAAGCCCATTGCATCGCTCGTCGCTGTCATCCACTGCTTTATCACATTGAAGTTCCATTGCCCCTGTGTCATAATCGTGACTTGTTCTTGCTGCAAACGGACAACGTCATTTATCATGTCCTTGGAGAAGGTATCCAGACTATTGATATTTTGAGGCCCAAGGTTTTTTGCTGAGAACAAAACGCCTGCTTCAATTAGCTCTTTTATTTGCAGTTTGTAACCAAGCCCAATCACGTGGTCATAATTCGACTGATCAATGTGCTTGATGATGTAATCTACGCAAATGCCACGCACATCCGTCAGATTGATGTAGTCGGTAAACATCAGAACATTTTCAACATTATTTTCCGTGAGGTTCACTTTTTGAGTGTACAAATATTCAATGCAAATCTTGATCTCATCATTTGAAAAATTAACAAATTTAGTTTCACCGCAATTTGAATGGAAGCGGAATAAACCTGCGAAGTAATCACATTGAGAAGCAAGAATGAATTTGTGTGATTTAACCTCCATGTCATCTTTGTCCTGGATGGTAAAGTCATAAAATTGCTCTTCTTTCTTTTTCTTGTGATAGGCTTCTATGTTGTTACAGAAGTTCGTGTGACGAGTTCCTCCTGCCATTCTTGGTGAGAAGGATTTACCCTGAAGCTGAATAAAAAAACACCACCAAGCACTCGATCAACTCCAATTTAAATGAAGCCAATCTGGACACTTCAACTATCCCAACTGAGGCAAAGTTGTTTGCTCACAGTCAATTACCATAGCAACAACTTGTAAAAATTAAACAAGTCAAATTACAACTCACCGCACAAGAAAGAAAAATTGCTTTGAGTCACTCTGAAATACTGAACTGAAACGATTCAAAACCTTTATAGATTCTGAAGACAAGTCTTGGTATGGATTACCTGTTCGGAAATTCTTTGACAGTGGACGTGTATACCTCCTTATTATATGAAGAATAATGCACAACGGCTTCCCTCACCTTCTTTATAAAGCTGCATGACAACCACTATTTTGAGCAAATGGAAACAGTATGTTGCTGCTGTCAGTAATGACAAAAATTGCATCATAAAATTTGTGAGTATCATGAAATAGTTCGAGGAAGGTGCAAAACGATCACATCTAAATACAGAAAAAAAGAACGATTTTGCATCTGTGACTTTCACTTTCTAGTGATAAGTCGCATAACAACATCAGAACATGACCGACTACAATTTTAATCTTATTCTGTCAGGGCTTGTTGTTATTGTCGCCCATTCTTTTCCCTCTCCCCACCCTCCCACCATTACCCCTTCCTCTTCATAATTTCAAGAACATCGAAGCATTGATAGTGAAAGTTAGAAAGTTAGTTAGTTGGAAAGTTATCTGAAAATCAAAATATCTCACTAGCCTTGATGACGTCATAAGTCGATTGATTTGTCATGACTTACGATGGCTGCCATCTTGGACTCCACCGTCATATTTGTTTTTATTTTTTTCTAATCGAAAATAGGTAAAATGCGGGCAAAAAAGCTGAGTAAAATTAGGCATTAAGAGAGTAAAATTGTCAGCATGACGTCCTACGTTGTAAAATTAACGTGATGACACAAAATAGCCGCCATCTTGGATTATTCTAGTCAGGCCGCATCTCGAGACAATGCATTTTGTGACGCCATGACTCACACAGCGACAAAATAGGCTAAGAATAAATGTTGTGACTGTTCGATCGGGGATAAGCGTCAAGAAAACTCTTGGAGATTCAAGACTTAACAGCTCCGTTTGCTTGTATTATATTTTTGAAAGCTTCAGTTAAATAGTTAGTTAGGGAATGATGGGAAAGCTGAATGTAAAATCTGGTGTAGGGACGTTTTCAAATATTAACGATGGAAGCGCGCAGGAGATACGCGCGGGGGAGGGGAGCGGGGATTGGGATGGAAAAAGGGGGGTGACGACGTCTTTCCTTTCTCTGTCCAATTCGTTAAGCTCCCTTGCAAGTCTCCCGCGGCCGAATCGCAGCCGTGTATAAATTTTAAGGGACGACTGGCGGCGACTCAGGAATGCAGAGGAAACAACATCGTTCCCAAGCCTTTTCCTACACAACCAAAAAACGGCCTAAGAACAAGGCTGGGCCCAAAGGCAACGGTAAGTGCAGGTCGGCGGGTTCACTACGGTACAGAAACGCTTACCTGACTTAGAACCCCGACACCTTTCCGATCCTTTCCGTATTAAACGGTCACTGGTTGTTATTTCCCGTGCCAGTCTCCCGCGGCCGTATCGCAACCGCGTATAATTTTTAAGGGACGACTAGGGACAACCCAAGAATGCAGGGGAAACAACCTCGTTCCCAGGCCTTTTCCTACACAACAAGGCAACGGCAACGGCAAGTACAAAGTGTTAATCGGCAGATTCACTACGGTACAGAAACGCTTACCTGACTCAGAACCCCAACACCTTTCCGATCCTTTCCGTATTAAACCGTCACTGGCCATGGTTGTTATTTCGATTAAAAAGAAACTCAGCTAAGATGTAAAGGCAAAATTGCAGTTTAGGACTGCAATAACTTTAATGCATGCATGCAAAATACAAACCGAAGGTCACGCGTTCCTCTTTCTTATGTCTACGTCTTCTTCCTCTTGCTAAGGTAGGACAAAATCAGTTTCATAATATGTATACGTTTCGCAATCGTCATTCCCGTTTATTCTATAACCGTTTAGTTGCTTTCAACTGCGTTTCAAGCACATTACACATAAAGCAGCTAACACCAGGAGTATATTCTTTCTGATATATAGATACCTATACATGTATAGAACTGAGGAATAAAACGTGGATCAAACATCAGGGGCACCCAACGAGAATATAGTTCAAAACCACTTAAAAATAGCATTGTTAAACGTATTTTAGTATTTAAACGGTAGATAAAGGCATATTTTTATCCCCTAAAAATTTTTCATCTGTTCGGATTTCCTAGCTGAAAGTCTAATGATCCGAAAATTATAGGGATCAAAACTTACCTTTTCGAAAATTTCAGCCAGAAAAAGGGCTCCCGAAAATTCTAGGGGACCTTTTTAGGGTAAAAATCCGTTAAAAATAGGCAATTATACCATTTTTTAGATGACCGAAAATCCTAGGAGAGGCAGGCAAGCAAGAAATTTTACAACAAATGTTTCGAAAATTCTAGATCTCAAATCGTCTTCCGAACAGATATTTTTCCGAAAATTGTCGTTGGGTGCCCCTGAAACATATTTAAGCCACTATATTTTAAAGTCAATACTTCTTTAAGTTTAAGTATTCCCAAAACGTGCAAGCTATTTGATTCCAACGAGAAAATTCCAATACAAGCAACAATCTACGGGTTTGAAACAATATTACATGTAATCATTGGAATATATTTCTTCTAAAATTGAACTAATCGCGATAAAGTTTGAAAGAACGTTATTTGGCTCTGGGTGTCCTTTCCTGTTGTAAGCGAGTTAGGACAGGTCGAGCTCGAGAACACGTGATGTAAAGAAGCGTTGGAGAGATTATCGAATGTAATCGGATCATTCATTCATTTTCTAGTTCGGATAGGTTTTGTGTCGTCGGCGTATCTCGGAAAAGTTATTAGGAGTCTTGTACGGAAAAATTATCTAAAAGTCGGAATAAAGAGCATGTTCGTTTTCAACACTGCGGCCTAATGAAACATGTTAATGACTATCTTACATTACCAGATTACATTATTTTCCGCGTAAATAGGGATCTTGCATTTTGAGCTACGCAAGACAACCGGAAGTGATGCCTTGATGTTAACAAAGTGTATCGCTAACGGACGGACCACTAAAAGACTAATCGAGGGGGGCGGGCAAAACACAAAAAAAATATTCGCGTAAACGTAAAGGAAAAAAATTCATGCTCGCCAATTAACCCTAAAAAATATTCATGCTACGGCCTAAAAAAATTCATACAAGGAATTTGATAACGAAAGAAAATTCCTACGACTCAAAAATTCCATAACTTTTCTTATAGTCTGTCCCTAAGTGTCTCTATAGAGTCGATTTGTCCGGAAATCTGGATAAAATTACTGGCCAGGAATGCAAAAAGTCCACGTCCGGTTACCGTACGTTTCTCAAAAACGCCTTTGCTTACAGGCGACGTCAAAATGTACGTAGTAAGTCAGAAACAAAAATGTGACAAGCGTAAGACGTAGGCGAGTGTGTCTCCAATGGTTTGACCACACTTTGATGTCTTGTGTGTAAATATTTGCATAATTTGTGACAATCAAACTTCATTTCAGTTTTTTAAATAAAATGTTTGTATGAGAGGATGTTTACTTAGCTCGTTTTACTTTCCAAAAAAGCGAAACAGTTTAAACTTACGTTCGTTTTGAGTTCTTAAAATAAAGATTTTGCTAACATTGTTTTATCCTATTCCGGCATTACTCGTTTTGGACTATTCCTTGCACAGCATGAAAATGGAGATTTACGCGAAATTAAAGTTTGCGTAAACCTGCGTAAAGTTGGTCATCCAACTTTACGCAAACTTTCCACGGCGCGTAAAGGTTTGTAAAGGTAAATTTACGCGCTCGGTTCTTAAAGGTTTCGTAAAGCTTGCATAAAGTTGTTGTAACAGCTTTACGCTCATTTACGCTACAAGTAAAGGTTAAGTAAGGTTGTCATATAATGCTAGCTTCCTAACAGGAATTTATTCCCGGCACTGTTTTTAGTAAGTCGTTTGTGTCCTGATACTAGTTCGCATAGTTTTTTTGATCACTCATTTGGTGTTCGATGTTGGTGTGCGATGTAAACAAGCCAACCACGCAATTTTTTTTTGGTGGTTCGAACGACTTCGTATACGTACACGCCTAAAAATGACGCTGAAAAGAAAATTCTGCTGGCAGAGTTCATGCAAAGATATAGCTTGCGACTGTGCGGCAATTTTCGAAAAACGGCATATCTGTCGCGGCAAACACAACACTGAACACAACAACCTTCAATACTCAGTAGTATTGCCTCATTGATTTCAGTCAGTATAAGGTGTTTCTTCCTTAACGGTCACCTCTCTACACGGGCCATTTTTGTTTTGTTTGTTTGTTTGTTTTTTTTCGGTTAACGGTCCATACATGACATACATTCACCCTTCTTTCAACCTCTCTACTATGGCCACTAACTTCGATGTCCCTAAGGTGGCCGTTGTAGAGAGTTTCAACTGTAATTTGATCAAATTGAAATAACTGGAAAATAAAGAAAAAATATCGCCTCGCAAAAACGGCGAGTTTTACTTAAAGAAAAAACGCATTACTTGAAGAGAAAGAACGCATTCACAAATTACTCTGACTATTTTACATTCAACGGAGTACTGGCTTCATTGTTGAATCTCCTTTATCGCTTCCTTATTTTAAGTCCGCGGACTTCAGTTTTGGGAACGGACAATTTGTTAAAAGAAAGGGGCCTGGAAACAATAAATTGAAGGGGCACCAGGGGTGCTTACCATTTGACGGAAAATTTCGGAAATTCCGGATGGAAGGAAAATGGTAAGGTCACTTTTCGGAAATTCCAACCGAAAATTGAGGAGTACGTTTTGAGGTAGTCCTTTCATTCCGGTTGGTACAAACCAAACGGAATGTCGCTCACCATTAACCAATTTCTCAGTTTCTTCTCGGTTCCAGACTCACGCGACACAAATTCGCCCTTTTTTTGGATTCAAACCGTAACGGATGTGGCATTTCTACAGTAAACTGGCAGAAAACTGGCAAATCGCTTACCATTATGCTTTCGACACGCCAACCGGCTTTTTCTGTGAAATGGTAAGCACCCCATTCTCGTCTCCAGAGCCCGTCGTTTCTTGGAGTGGCTCTGGGGACGAGAATGGCAAGCACCCCTGGTCAGCGGGCTTGTTCCTTTGCACATGCTCAATCAGGTTCGTTGATTTGGCGTCCATTTTGAAAGTGTCCAACGGTTTCAAACTTGCTTCTTTGAAAGTTTGGAGATCGTTCATATATTATGCTTCTTGATAGCATCACAGGACATCTTAAGGTTGTTACAATTTATAATGGCACTATCAGCCTTTAGTAATCGATCACTTCTCAAGTGTGCAGCAACCCTTTCGGGACGAAAGACTCAGTCAGACATGGAGACAGAAACATCGGTTGTGTGAAGCGCAAGCATTAACACTGGAATGTTCACAACACAGACCAAGACTGTATTAAACGTATTACTAAGGCTCTTCGATACTCAAGATCTCGCTGAAATAGCAGATAGTAAGTCAAGGTAAGTTGTCCTGGCTCGCCTTTTCTCTAACTTTTTAAGCTTAATTCCAACTTGTTTATGATGAGTTCGAATGACTGTCTCAGTAACTAGCATTTCAGTGGGCAATGAAACCAGCATTAACCGTTTAAAGTAAATTATAACTAAACATGTCTATTTATTTGGCATAACCTTTCAATACTAAGCAAGCAACGAGACCACGACGATGAAGATGATAATGTAAAATCATGTACGGACTTTGGGGGTCTGAAGGAGTAGAATTTCCTTGTTTTGTACTGGAAAATAGGAGTTTGGTCACTGGTACTGGGAATTACTAAAAGAAAATAATGGAATTAAGAAAGGACATCTGTATAAAGTAAGCTTACATGTAATGTGATACAAACATTCTTATGAAAATTTTCACAGACTATAGAAGAACTAATAAACAGAATAGAAAAGTGTCAACAAGTGTTGAATTTGCAAGTAGGCAAAGATAATCTACGTAGTCTGGTTCTATATTTTCATGCGTCAGGCAATAACAAACCCAAGCTTCCCAATTCCCCGGGCAGTCATAGCGAACAAAACCTCTCTGCAATCCAGGTCATAAGTGATGAATAATTTAACAGCCTGCATGTATTTTTTGAAGCAGGTACAAAAGTTTATTTTTGATTTTAAATTACGTGGGTTTTAACTTAAATGAACAGAGAATGAATAGACCTTTTCATGAGTCTTTCAATGCATAGCTAATGCAGACCATGATTGAATTAGAATGTATTTTCATGTAAGTGCCAACATAGTTGTTAACATCTTCACAGTTTCATACCTTCATCTGCAGTTCAAAGTATGATTCATTTCATATATTAGCATTAATTTTAATCTTCATTGTGCACTGCTCCTATGAAATTATATTGTGGTTCTTGAGAGGATACAGTGCAGTACATACTGTTAGGAAATTGAATGCCTTACTTTTTGGGAAGCAAAGCACACAGTCATGTTAGAAACCAGAAATTGTTCTATTTGCACCATAGTTGTATCGTCAGTAAATCTAGGTTTAAAGAAAAATAAAATTTAAAGAAACAAGTTGTGAAAGATAAGACTCTTTAGAGAGTCATAGCTGTTTTGGATTCTCTTGTCTACATACACCATTATTAATCTGCAAATACAACTGTCTCTCTTGTGAAATGTCCCTGGTGGCAAGGAAAGAAAATAGGCTGCTTTATTTACAGGGTATACTGTACATTATTATTAGGAGGCATTGTTTTCAAGATTGAGGATAAGGGCTTTAAATAGCAAAGTGGCTTCACTCCTGTTACATTAACTAGGAACCTTGAACGTTTCGTATTAAAAAGGAAAAAAAATATATTAGGTAAAGTTTCAGGAAAATTTGAAACTTTTGGGAATAAGGTGCTTATATGTTTCTATATTTTCCCTGAAAGTCTTTGGTGGAGCTCATGAGAAGGCTAGGAATGTTTATTGATTTGGAACTTTAGTCCGGGACTGATAGAAATTTAGTTCGGACATGTAAACCTTTGATATGACTTGTCCGTGGGACAAGCACATTTTTAATTATAAAAATAAAGATAAGAAACAGTTGCCTCAAATATTCCATTTAACTTTGCCATTCCACTGCCAGTCATTTCATCCATTTGCTTTTTTACAAGTTCTGTTGTAGGTTTAATTCAAAGATAATATACAAGGGTAATAATGTGATTAAATAATGTGATTAAAAACATTAAATGCCCGTTGCAAGCTAAACTTTTTGGACAAGAACTCTAGGTTTCGGACAACCAAATTTAATGTTTTGCTTGTGTGAAGGACAAGTGGATAGGAAAATTTCTCTCTTACCAGGGTGCAAAGAAGGTGATTTTTAAAGCTTGCCATTCGGGCAAGCTGAAGCTTGCATATACTAGCCCAAATGTCATTTCAACTAGCCCCCGAACCGTTTTGATGAGCAGAATTGATTTCACAGTTCTTCTTTAATTTGAATTCCTCAAAAAACTTCACTTGCCTATCGGGCAAGTTAAGTTCAAAATTCACTAGCTCGATAGCAAAATCCACTATCCCCGGGCTATCGGACACTACTTTTTTTGCGCACTGCTTACTCTCTAATAACTAGGGTATCTAAAAGATAGTAATGCTGCGGCACATTCTGTTGATACTGCATTAGTTAGGCAGTGGGACTTAAAAGAATCGAAGATGACATTGAATGTCCTATTTACATGTTGGAAAGTACTAGAATAATTACTATCAGTCTATAGAAAGAACTCGTGGGAACGTTGTTTAGAAAATGATCTAGTGGTTATCAAGTCTGGTTTTCCCACAGTAAATTGTAGCAAATTATAGAAATTCAGATTGTTTATCCATATATTTAATAGAAAAGATAGTACGGTGTACTATCTTTTCTCTGGAAACACGATACTTTTCTTGCGATGTTTATTGCACTTTATTAAAGGGAACCTCCATTTCAACAAAAAGATAACTTTAAATCACAGGAAATAACTGTTACAGTCAAGTCAATCTAAAATATTTTTAAAGAAAGCGTTTGTATCCGAAAGAATTAACTTTTAGATTCGCCTATTTTTGTTTTCAAATTTTGCGGGCGTCGCCATCTTGAATAATTGTGACGTGTAATGGTTGCCCTATTGTTATTAAACAAAAGCTCTTTGTGTCAGAACAATAGAGCAACCGTAACACGTCACAATTAGTCAAGATGGCGGCGCCCGCGAAATTTGAAAGTGAAAATAAGCGATTTTAAAATTCACTTTTCCTGATATAAACACTTTTTTTAAGACAAATTTCCAACAAATTTGTTTATCAACATAATTTTATTCGATTTAAACTTATTCTGTAGTAAGAGTGGAGGTTCCCTTTAAGTAACAGTTATTCAGCTATATATTTATAGAAAACAACAACACAAAAAATGAAAAAGAAAAAAAGAAAAAAGGAAAAAAAGAATGTGGTAGGACTCGTACCCAGCACCATCGGCTTGACGCGACTACACCTAACCACTACACCATAGAGACTGACTACATAGATTTGGGAAAAGTCTTTAATTTAATGCCTTTTCCATGAAACTTCCGCCGGCAAGATGATCGCCAGCCGCATTAATCAAGCTATTAACAGTAAAAAAACAATGTAAACGCATATTCCATGGCAATGAATGAATGAAAGAACATAATTATGCTTTTCAAAACCCCGATACACGTCCTCTCCTACAACGTAGGACACAAAACATGTTTTGTTATCTCGATTTCCGCTGTTATTTTGAAGCGAATGGTCAAAATCACATCCATTTTCGGCTCATACAGGTTTTTAAGAATAGCATGGCATAACAGTTCTCTCACTTTCACATCACCTTCTAGCAAGCTGGAATTTTTCCCCCGTGTTGCGGAGTCGAAGAGCAAATGCTCATCTTCTCATCAGGTTTAACACCCGGACGAGTCAAAGACTCTTGAATTGAAATCCAATCCCTAACTTAACCATCGCACTCATCTGAAAGACTCCTATCCTGCGTGTCTTAAATTTGGTGCGACCTCTAACCGTGCTGTAGAAAATACTCTGAGTCTGGGCAGCGAACGATGCGAACCTCCCCGTGTTTTTATTTGAATTGTTCGTGGCGCAATGCACTCTGGTTAAATTCAATGCATTGTGGTAAAAAGTGATGAATTCGAGAATTCGTTGCCCCTTATATATTTCCCTTAAATCCTGATTATGTTGCTGCTCGCTCCCTATGGTCGCTCCGCAGCAATAATAATAATGTACATCCAGTGGTTTTTCATAGCACTTTACAACAATATTAATGGATGATACTTTTATAAAAATGCATACATTAAAATTAAAAAAGATATACATTGTAAAACCTTGAACTCTAATAATGTAATAAACCATTGTTAATAAATTTAACATATATATATGCTTCAGTCTCCCCAATTAGTAAGGCACTGTGCCTGTGTTATAAGACATGAGACTTTAATAAAGTTCATTACTATTATTATTATTATTATTATTATTATAAGGTTTCCATGTAGCATTTTACCCTGATTTTCACTCAACTGCAAGTAGGGTTCTAAATGTAAATATTATTGCCTTTAAGGAAAGCCTTTAACTCATACTAGTGAAACATTTTGAATCTTTAACAGTCAGATGAATCTTATTCAGTTGTGTGAATTTGTGGACATTGAAATCATTTGCTGCTCAGGTTTTGCAATGTTATTAGACCCCTTGTGGAAAATGCCTTATCATTTTTTTCAAATTTTTAGTCTAGGTTTGTGAAAAGAGGCATGTGGGGAACCCTGTGTCAAGTAAAATTGTGCTGATTGTAGTAATTTGGCCATAAGTGCAGGAAAAAATATTATTAATTAGTAATAGCAGGCGGTGTCCTCTGGCGACTTAGGGGGTGTTTACATGATACCGGGGCAAGTTTTGCCCCAGAGTGAGTTCACTCCGGTTCCCTCTCATAGCTCTATATTTGTTTACGTGATACCACCACAAAATGTCATGCAGGCGCGAGTAACCCCAGCGTGAGTTCACCCCGGTGACCGGGGCGAGAATTTCACTCTGGTACAAAATCTCACAGCAGTATCATGTAAACGCAAAACGACCACCCATTTCAGCGCGAAATCGGTCTGCCGGTAGACTGGAATGGGTAGCGCACGCGTAATGTTTGCGATTTTGAATCACACTTGTATTTTATCAACATGAAGGTTACCTTCAAATAACGAGATATCAAATGAATCAGTCATAATGTAAACCCGATACAAAATCAAAAAGTCATCCTGGTACGAGACTCGTGCCGGTGTGAGTTTTCTCTTGTAAACACCCCCTTACTGTACATGTACTTGTGCCTTTAGTGCCCAATTAAGTGTATTATCACTAGCCTACAAATAATCTGTGTAGTTTACTCAAATAATACTTGCTTTCTATTTATTCAACAGATCAGCCTGGTATGGGATGTTGGTGGCAGAAAGTCCTCTCAAAGCAAACAGGATTAATACATGTTAATTACAAGCCTTAGTCTTGTAAAGTGGTTCCAGGGCTGTCGCTAAGGGCCATAAACCAGACTTTAAATTGGCTACTTTGAGCCCAATACTTGGCTGTTTTGAGAGGAAACGAAACTTTCCACATTTTCAATGTCGCGCTCACTAATTTCACTGACCCTGCAACTTGCAATCTTAGTGACAGCCTTGTGCATCTAACTTTTACATCATCAGTTTATGAAAATGATTAGTTTGTTATTTGGATTTTGTTGTTAAATTTGACTGTAAACACTTCTGGGAGTGAAAGGGCTAAATCAAGAAACCATCAATGTTATACACGTATTAGGCTTTCAGTCTTGTTATTTCTTATCTAAAATTGTTTAAGCTTTTAATTTGAATTATGCTAAATTATACTAAATATTTTCATTTTGGAAGAGACCATTTTGACCCACCTTTACATTAATTTGTGTGTTAGAGTTGCTGTTTTTTATCAAAATTTAACTTCATCAGTTTTCTTGTACACCCTGTACCTTACATGTAAATGCTAATAATTATTTTAAACTATAAATCAGCTTAATTTGGTATAATACTAAGTTAAGATGATTTTTTTGGATATTTTGAGAAGACTGTTTTGACCCATTTGAAAAGTTTATGTACACTGTATCTTCTTATTTAAACCTTAGGTGTTGGAAAAATTTTCGTTTTTTTAATTTTTAATTTAATGACAAAGATGCTAACACAGAAATAAATCAGGTTATATTTAGAAAAATTAATTCAGTTTTAGAGTATCAGTGTGTTTTGTTTTTTAAAACCTTGTAAGATCACTCTTTACGGGACTAAACTTAAAGAATGCGATTCGTATTTGCAGCTTTTGCAGTTACAACAATGTAGCATACCTGGCGATTTTCATGGGATTTGAAATGTAAAAATAAAGATAGGCAATTTGAAAATTGGTTACGGTAATGCAAAATTGGAAACGGAAAGGGGCCCTATTTTTTAAACTACTACTCCTTTGGGTGCCCGCTTAACGCGTAAAAGGATTGTTTAAATAAGATCTTTACACCAACTTTACGCTTCAATTACGCTGGTTTAAGTCTCTACTTTAAAGCGTATTTACACCAACTTTACGTTAGCTTAAATCTCTTCTTTACGGCGTATTTGCACCAACTTTACGCAGGGCTTAAACAGTCTCTTTACGATACCTTAACGCATACGCGTAAAGGTAAGGTAAAGTTCGGCTTTACGTGGCTGAAATGTGTCGTAAAGTTACGTAAATGAGAGCTTTACGCTAGCTTTACGCCACCATTACGCTAACTTAAATTTGCCTTTTCGTGCTGTGTTGTCGGTTCCTTATCTCGACACAAAAAATGCACACGTTAAGGTATTCATATTAGACATTTTTAAAATCGGTCTTCACTAGCATCCGGTTTTGAATTTGTTATAGTTTTTGTTTCTTGGAATGCAGGGGAAGTCCCAGATTCTTCCACATCGGCTAAAGGCACGAAAGGGCGGCTGACTTCGAGGTAAGTAGTTGGTTTTTAAAAATAATCTCATCTTAGCTAGCTTACCTTTTTCTATTTCATATATCTTACTTGAGATCTTAATTTTCGCACTAAGTTTCCTGAATTGCGATTGTGCATAACAGACTCATAAAACTCGACCTCGATTGGTAGGGATCGTTTGTCGAGTGATTTCAAAAGTTCGAAGCAACTCTTTGAAGAGCTCATACAATCAAACAGTTTTGCCTTTAGGAAATGGATTCCCTTATATAGAAAAGCTTATAAATATTCCCAGTTGATACAGCCATGTAACGCCGGGCTTACATCTATTTTATACATGATAATTGAACTGCGAATTTCTTTCTTTTTATCGTGGTATCGTTATCGCACGTCAGGCTTTGATTTCCCTTGATTTCTGATCTTAAAATGTGGGGAGTCCTGAAGCGTTATTCACCGTACTCTTATAGATAGATTTCCTGGTAAGCTCTTGGCAGTGTAACATACATGTATTCTTTCACAAACATAAATCATATCCATTTTTTTTTTTCTAATGTTTGTATTGGAGCATGTTGGTCCTCTTCACTTTCTTGGAAAGCAAAACAGTCCCAAATGCATGTCGTTCCTTTTTGCAGGGTTAATATTGGAATAGGTTTTCAGAGCGTAAGTGTTATCACGTCTTGGCACCGCTACATTCGATTGCTGGGTTCGTTAACCTTGCACAGCGAAACAGCCGTTGAGGTCTTCATAGCAAGTCAGGCGCCACAAACTTCCTCGAAGGAAGGTGAGTAGTTTGACTTCCCGTTAATACCAAGAAAAAGTCCCAATATTCCCTTGCGGTCAATAAATCCCCGCGATTTCTATATATTTTCATACGCGCGCCTGACGTTCTTAGAAGAGAAAATACAGGATATGGGAACAGACTAGCCTTTCCAAGTTTTAGAGATTTCTAGGCAATATTTGCTTCTTCCAACAATAATTTACAGTATCTCTAAACTCTTTCCATGTTGATTACATCATTTCTCAATAATTTACCTGTTTAGCACTTAAGAGATGACAATACTTTGCCCAACTTCGTTCAATGGTTGATTATTTTTCACATCTAAGGGCCATTTATGTGAAGTTTTCGTGTAATGAAGTCCACTTTTGGCTTCCACTTTTAGACCAGTATCGAATTATTAAAATTCATAACTGGCTCAGAGGTTGAGGAGAGCAAAAGGAAAAATCTCGCATTGAGATTCAATGATGGGCAATTCATTAATTTCGTTATTTTTCCCTAAGCCTTGAAATCAAGTATGAATTTTAATAATTTGCCAGTTAAGGGAAAGTCCCAGGTTTTTAACCCGTTGTACAGTAATCGCCAAGGCGCAAAAGAATACGTTAGGTAGTAAGGAAAGCCTGTTTGGTAAATTTGGAGCTGACCTAAAAACTACGTTTGTCCATACTTTCATTAGAGGATTCTAGTGAACATTTTCCTTATACAGAAATTCATAATATATCTATATAGCTTTTTTAACAATAATCGTTTTATGTTGGTAATAAAATTTGGAAAAGTCAACCTCCAAAAATCGTAGATAAGTTAGTAAAAAAACGAAATCCCAATATTCGCTTGCGCTCAATACATCCCCGCGATTTCTATTTTCATATGCGCGCTCGACGATTTTCAACAAGCTAGCCTTTCCCAAGTTTGAGAGATTTCTAGGCAATATTTCCTCAAGTATGAATTTTCATAATTGAAACTGCCTGTTCAGGGAAAGTCCCAGGTGTTTAAGCCATTGCACAGTAGTCGCGAAATGAAGACGCAAAAGAATACGTTTATAGGTAGTAAGGGAAAGCCTGACTGTTTGGTAAATTTGGGGCTGCCCTAAAAACTATGTTTGTCCATACTTTCATTAGAGGATTCTAGTGAACATTTCCTTATACAGAAATTTTAAGGAAACTTTTTTTAACAATAACCGTTTTATCTTGGTAACAAAATTTGGAAAAGTCAACCGCCAAAAATCGTAGATAAGTTAGTAAAAAAAAAAAAGAATTCCCAATATTCGCTTGCGCTCAATACATCTCCGCGATTTCTATTTTCATACGCGCGCTCGACGATCTTCAACAGGCTAGCCCTTTCCAAGTTTTCTAGCCAATATTTCCTCCTTCCAACAAATTTTACAGAAAGAAGTCGTTGGGTGCCCCTGGTATGAAAGTTCCAAACGATAAAAATTCATCAGTAGGACACACTACCCAGCGACACGTCATGTATGTTATATCAAGGGCTAGGGTGCTTCTTTCGAGGAACCATTAACATACGAGGTTTAATTGGACTGTTTAATTTCTTAGAATGCAGGGAAAGTCCCACAGGTTTCAAATTTTAACTTACCTTTCGGTACTTCTGTTGAGACAGTCATTTCTTGATGAGTACGTTGACCTTGCCATTTACAATTCGAATATTCAGTTTCAGGTCAGTCTTGATATGCCAACGTAAATTAGAAAAGAGAGTTGTTTGTTTCTTTCCTTCTTCTCGGAAAGCGAAACGATTTCTTGTTGATAATCAGAGGTAGGGCAAATTAAGATTTCTTTACTTGCGTTTTCTAATCACTGGCAGACTCTTCATTAACAAAAGATTTGAAGAACGTTTACTTGATTGCAAGGACAATGGCTACGGCTCAAAACATTGCAAAGCATTAGGCCCGCTTCATTTAAACTATTGACAGTTTGACGTCCAGCGAGTTGGACAAAACCTTGCTTGGGTTTACGGTTTCATAGCGATATTTTGAACTTTAAGTGTCGGAAGATAGAAAAAACGTTACTTATTCTCACTCTGATAGTTGTGAATCTTTTAAGTTCATCCATTTTAGAGGTTGAGCAACAAAGAGTGACGGGTATTTTCCCTACTTTTTTGTGTTATTCACGCAACGTTTTGTTTACTGATTATATGCAGTTGGTTGATTCTCTCTGTTCTTTTCAAGGCCAATTTTGATCTTTTGTGTCTCTCTTGTCCCCACTAGGGTTAGAATACATTGTATATCAGCAGTGAAAATCGCTTCTCGTGTCACCTACAATTGATATGTCTTACTATTATGGGAGCAAGATGGTTTTGTCTTTCTTGCGTTCGCCGAGTCTCATATTAAAATTCCGCTTCGTGTGTTAAGCGGTAGCAAGCGACATAATTTGTCTTTAGTTTCAGTTATATTTGTGAGCTTTTCTTTACCGTGGTGGCTGTATCTCTATACTATCTCGTTCCATGTTGATTACATCATTTCTCAATAATTTATCTGTTTAGCACTTAAGAGATGACAATACTTTGCCCAACTTCGTTCAAAAGTTGATTAATATTCACATCTAGGGTCCATTTATTTGAGGTCTTCATGCAGTGACGTCTGCTTTTGGCTTGCATTTTAGAACAGTGTCGAATTATTAAACTCATAACTGGCTCTGAGTTTGAGGAGAACGAAAGGAAAAATGTTGCGTTGTTATTTTCCCTTAGCATCGAAAACAAGTATGAATTTTTATAATTTGAAACTGCCTGTTCAGGGAAAGTCCCAGGTTTTTAAGCCATTGCACAGTAGTCGCGAAATGAAGGCGCATAAGAATACGTTTATAGCAAGAGAGGATAAAAGGGACAGAAAAGGAATCCCCTATACACACCCTATTCGTATAAGTAATTCGTCTCGAGTTATTTTTAGAATCGGGATAAAGTTACCTCGCGCGCTGCGTGGATGTTTCGTGTAGGTTTTGCATGACTAAACACCGTGCAAAACATGTCGGGCGAAAGGCAATGAAAGCGTAAAGAGATCGAGAGCATTCCTGAATATTGAAGCGAAATGAGTCGGCGCTCACCTGGGAAAAGGGAATCGCTGGACTCTTAGACGACCCATGAAATCAGTTTAACTCGAAGTTGTCGTAACCTCAGTGCTTTAATAAAATGAGAAATTTCGCCGGTCTATTGAAACCGGTCGTTTGTACAATAAAGCAAGTAGCAAGTAATATTCATGTACATGTAATTAGGTTTACAAATTTGAACTTTATTGTAGTTTTTTTAAGTTGTTAAGCGCTGTTGATCAGTGAATGTAAATAGCGCTCTAGAAGTTATTAAATTATTATTATTATTATTATTATTATCATTATAGGAAGCCAAGTGTTATTTTTGCTGAATAATAAAAGACTAATAAAAGAATAAATATCAAACCAGAAATTGCTCTCTTTAAACTGTAAATTATAAATGATCCTGAGAGAATATTCAGTGTGTTAAGGATTTCCCTGCTGTACTGTTAGCTCTATAGAACAGGAGGAAGGGCGATTCTTTTTTAATTTCCGTTTCGCGGACACAGCTTTAGCAGAAATCTCTCTTTAGTCATTTTCGTCGACAAAACGAATAGCAATATCGCTCTCCGCGTCTTCCGCCATTTCTGCCTCAATTCGTGAAGGACGCGTGGCTCTGAGCGTGGGTCATCCACGCGAAACACATTCGCGCAATGTGATTGGCTGTTGTCTAATCCACCTTGGGATCTGTGGTCTTAAAAATAACTGGAGACGAATTACCTATGGAATAAGGTGTGTACGGAGGATGCCTTCTCTGTCCCCTTTATCCTCTCTTGGTTTATAGGTAGTAAGGGAAATCCTGACTGTTTGGTAAATTTGGAGCTGCCCTAAAACCTATGTTTGTCCATACTTTCATTAGAGGATTCTAGTGAACATTTTCCTTATACAGAAATTTTAAGGAAACCTTTTTTAACAATAATCGTTTTATGTTGGTAATAAAATTTGGAAAATTCAACCTCCGAAAATCGTAGGTACAGCTGTAGGTTAGTAAAAGAGAAAGAATTCCCAATATTCGCTTGCGGTCAATAAATCCCCTCGAATTCTATTTCCATACTAGTGCTCGACGATCTTTAAAAAAACACACAAAATAGAGGATATGGGAACAGGATAGCTTTTCCCAAGTTTTAAAGATTTCTAGGCAATATTTGCTCCTTCGAACAAATTTTAAAGAAAAAAAGTCGTTGCGTGCTCAACGATATAAAAATTCATCAGTAGAAATGCTGCCTCTTGACACGTCATGTATGTTATATCGAGGGCTAGGGAGTTTCTTTCGGGGAATCATAACATACGAGGTTTAATTTCCTAGAATTAAATGCAGGAACAGTCCCAGAGGTTTCAATTTTCACTTTCCTTTCGGTACTTCTGTTGAGACAGAATGTTTGGTGAGTACGTCGGCCTAGCTATTTAGATTTCCTAGTTTAAAATTCGAATATTCATTTTCAGTTCTTGAGATGCCAACTAGGAAATAAGAAGAGAGAGTTGTTTGTTTCTTTCCATCTTCTTGGAAAGCAAAACGATTTCTTGTTTATAATCAGTGGTAGGGCAAATGAAGATTTCTAACTACTGGCAGACTCTTCACCATCAAAAGATCATGATTTTGAAAACTTCACTTGCTCGCAAGGATAATGGCTAACAGCTTTAAAGCATCAAGAAGCATTGCCTGCTTAGTTTAAACTACCGTATTTATTCGAATAAGCGCCCAACCTCGAATTAGCGCCCATCTCAAATAAGCGCCCATCCTAAAGGCAGAAAAAGTTAATAAGCGCCCAGCCTCGAATAAGCGCCCACCCCCTCCTCCTCCCTATCAAATCAAATAAGCGCTCACCTCCACCCAACCCACTTGAGTGAATAAATTCTAATAAGAGACTTCCCCGAGGACGGAGTTTTCGTCAGAGTATTTTACAGAAACCTTGCTTTGTTACTTCTTCGCGTTTTGTTATTGGCATTTATTGTTTTGTTGCAAAATAAACATACTTCACTTGCTGAAAATGGTGAAAATTTAATAAGCGCCCAGCCTCGAATAAGGGCCCACTCTCAAGGCCCAAAAATTTAATAAGCCCCCGGGGCGGTTAATTGAATAAATACGGTATTTAGTTTGACGTCCAGCGAGTTGGAAAAAACCTTGCTTGGGTTTACGGTTTCAGAGCGATATTTTTAACAACTTAACGTGTCGGAGGATAAAAAGAAAACGTTATTTATTCTCGCCGATACTTGTGAATCTTTTAAGTTCATCCATTTTACAGGTTAGCCAACAAAAAGTGACGGGTTTTTTCCCTACTTTTTTATTTCATTCATGCGACGTTTTGTTTATTGGTTATATGAGGTTGGTTGGTTCTCTCTGTTCTTTTCATGAACAGCTTTGATTTTTTGTTTCTCTCTTTTCCTGACAGTTTAGAATACATTGTATGTCAGCATTGGAAATCGCTTTTCGTGTCACCTACAATTGACATTCGTGCAACGTAATAAGTTCCGCTTCGAGTGTTAATCTGTAGCAAGCCACATGGTTTGTCTTTAGTTTCAGTTTTATTTGTGTAGCTTTTCTTAACCGTGGCGGTATGCGAGTCTTTAATTTTCCCTGTTAACAGCGACAATTACGAAGTAGCTCGACATCCATATTTAACAAGGGACTGCTTTATTTTACTGATCTTTCAGAGAAAAAGAGCCTGTGATGGTTTGCTAGTACGTCAGGCGCGACAAACTTCACTCGCCGGAGGTAAGTAGTTTGGCTTGTCTTTGACTAGTTCGGGAAAGGGATATATTTTTTCTGACCTAAAATGGCAAAAACTACATAATTACTTGAAGAGGAGCTTATCCTTTTTAGTTTCGTTAAGAGTTACTTATATGTATGAGATGATGGGAACAATATTATGTGTAGAGATTATTTGTTATTTCCTGAATCAGTAACCCGGAGAGTATAAACTATAAATAATTGATGACAAAATGAGAAGCATTTGTAAAAGAGTTGGCAGATTCGTCTATTCTGAAAAGTAAAGCGAATGTAGAGCGCAGACAATATTTCCAAGGAAGCTTTCAGTTATCGCGAACAATTCAATTGTTTCTGCAGCCTATTATACTTCAGTATACCTAAATACAGAGCGAGAACTGGAGCGTGGATTCGAGCTAGGATTCGAACCGGGACTTCGAATGAGGGCTTCTTTTGCTTATTACTAGAGGTTACAAATTCTAAGTAAAGTGCTGCGAGTAGACCCTGAGCATACTAAATCATAACGTATATGAATTTGTTATAATTTGGCTTACCAACATTTATAATATTTCAAGCAGTAAATTTATTGATTTTTTGGCCATTTACACCTGAATCACCCTCAATCTGGAAAAATGAGAATTTTCTATCCTACAGCAGCGTTATAAGTGCTGCCTTTGCTTTGCTGCTCTGATCAGAGAATAAATCGGTGTAGAAGACCTCAGTGGAACCGGCTTAATAAAGTGAACACGTTTTACTAGTTCCTTGGGCTTTCTTTGTATCGATGTTCCACTATAATCTCAACAGACCTATTTGGCTAACTCAATGTTGTACCCAATTCAAACCCTGGGAATAAAAAGTTTTGTTTCAGGAATTTCCCGCTTATCATTTAAATGTGAATGCCACGTTATAATGCAAATCAACACAACGAATCCTAACCCCGGGAGATTTGAATTCAGGGTACAACATTGAGTTGGCCAAATAGGTCTATTGGATGTACAGGTATTGTTTGGACTCTAAGAATTTCTTGTCTTGCTTTGTCAGTGCACCACTGCACACAAACCTGCAGCCAAGGAAATACATTTTTCGAGTTCACTTTCTTGACTGTTTAGTTTTCACTTGAAAAATGATCCTGACAGATTTCTTTGCCCGCTTGTTGAACTTTAAAGAGTTTAAATGTGGAGAAGATCCTAGCTGTTAAAGACGTAACTTATGCAGTTGCGGAAAGAAAGCCTGACAAAAAACGAAAAATTCAGGCTTGCCGGGATTCGAACCCTAACCTCTTGTAGTGGCAGATCCAGGGGGAGGGTCCGGGGGATCAGACCTGAAACTTGTTTGGGGCAGAAATTCTTACATCGACAGGATCGTATATTACTTTTTAGTATTCACCAAATCAGTGGATAGCAATTTTCGCGCCTTCTGATTGGCTCCCGTCACTCGGAATATCCTAATTTAATTCTAAAAGTTGCAAAAACTTTCGAGAAACTTTCTTTCGAGGTGTTGAATTAATTAGTGTTGAAGTGATATAGTCACGTGAAACGTGATGTCATAATGATATTCAAAAAGAAATTCAAAATTAGGTAGGAATGGTTGATTACAACTAAGTTTGAACCATGCGTAAATGTTTGTTTTACCGTACGAATTTTTTCCGTGGCCGGAACGGAGAGAATTTTTAATTTCTTAAATATATTAACAGGTGAAAAGTGTCACGTGACCTATTTTGCTTAATTACTAATTATATATAAAAAAGAGTCAGCCATTCCGGCCAGATTCAAGCAAGAAATGATGATGCAATAACAAAAATACTGTATTTATATATACTGTGTGGCATCTCGCCACCCCATTTTTAGTTTTCTTTTCTTTCCTGGACTCGACCATAAGTGGTCACGTGAGACAGATATCTGATTTCTTACGTTACAGGAAAATTAAGGTTACCAATTTTTCCGACGTTGCTAAATTTTGGAAGGTTCTGATAAATTTTCACAAAGTTATGATCATTATAAGGGTTTATGCATATTAGCCCCAGGCTATGCCTTACGGACTTTCTCTCTCCGGAAAACGGAGACTGAGGGTAAATTAATGTAATCTTAACCTCTTTTCTACGGACACTGCGGTGATCAGGTGAATCCCGTATCCTAATCAGGTAAATCTGCTCGGGGTGAATCTTGTCTGGTTGTTGAGCTATGCAAGGTGATTATAAAAGCCCAGTCACTGTATATCAAACAACGATTTGCGAAATGTGTAGGGAGGGATATAACCGACTATTTAAGGATTGAATAACTACAGATAGCATAAAGATCTTTTCAATTACATTTCGTTCTCTACTTACAGTTTACGGCACTAGCAAAATATCAAAAGACGCTTTCAGAATGGTGCTTGACGTTGCAACCTTGGAAATGCAGCATTGCGCTGTAGCGCGTTTCGTTTTAAAACAGTGACTTCATGCAGTTGTCTTCGACTGCACTTACTTTGTAGCTGATATATACAATGTTGTATGCTACTGAGAGACAGTGTCTTTGAACTGTGAATTAATAAATGCAGTTTAAAGACGAGAGTGAACCTGGTCTTAGCGACTAAACACTTAAAACAGCTGTAAGTGGAGTCATAAATGTGACGTCATCGTTCTCTCTAATACGGACTCTTCGCTCTATACCTTCCGTGTCCGTATTAGAGAGGTTCGACTGTATCGATTTCAGCCAGGGCTAAAAGCGAAGCTCTCGTTAATATCTAAAGTTAACTCAAACAAAATATAAAATCGTGTAACGCTAAGCGGAGACGGCAACAAAAACAGCCAAAACAATCAATAGGTCTAATTAGCAAAAAAGCAACTTACACGTACAGCACACTATTTTTGTATATTTCTTTGCTATTGTTTTGCACGACTACAACGTGAAACTTCCAGAAAGTTTTTGGTTACACGTTTTATGGAGGAAATGTTGTATGCGTTCCTGTTCACCTTTTTTTCGCTGCCTTTCATTTTCACCTTGGTGGCGGCTAGCATTTCTCATTTTCTCACCACCGCTATAAAATTTTCATATTATTCTTCCAACGAAATTGGTCTCCTTTCTTTTTTATCTCTCGCTCCAGCGCTTTCTCTGTTATCGACGTCAATGTAGACATTAAAATTAAGTAGAAACAAAGAATCGGCTTTGCTGTTGTTGTTTTTTATCTTTGAGAGTCCGGGTATCTATGCGATTTACCGCCGAAAAGCGCGCGTAATTAAAATGCAAAATTTCGCCCCGGCATACATGAAGGGGTGGACGTACGCACGTACACGTACGAACGATTTTCGCAAAACCAAAATTTCTTGGATGCATAGATAACCAAATTTTCTTAACCATGGCGTTCCGCTGCGCGCGCTTCGCACGCGAAAACTCCGCTACGAGTATGTATGGCTCATAGTATTTAGAATGAAAAGCCAACTGTCAGCAAGACTATTTTTAGACATCAAATCCAATGTTGCTCTACATCTAAAAGTTCCATTTAAGATAAAGAGTGAGAAAAAAATCAAGACTTAAAATTAAGGAGCTGACAAAAACTATAAAGCGCTATAAAAGATCTAATGGCAAATATTAGAAACAAAACTTAGACTGGTTGAGTAAAGATATCAAACAGCGTGGGGAATGAGTCTGATCAGGAGTAAGAGAGAACCTGGGTTCGCCCATTTTCAAAACTTGTGACTGAAATAGTTTTATTTTCCAGAATTTTTAACAGTACGGTGTATGATGGTAAACCCTAGGTTAAAAACTACTCTGTAAAACTATTTATTTAGATATTCTGAATTTACAGATTCAACAAGAATAAAATAGGCCAAAGAAATGATGGTCCAATTCCTATCAGATCGTGACCTCCCTCAGTAAATCTTACACGAAAGCTTGATTATCTGGCCTAAGAAGTTTTAACTGTTCAGTTAAAAAGAAGTTAACAATCTTGTTTCAACTTTCTTACTCTTATAATATTTTGTTCTCAAGGTTAAGAAAAAAGGGTCATGGACAGCATCTCGGAGATTCTGCAGACCATTCATATTGTTGTAGTCGTGGCAACTTTCCTTTTCAACACTGGACGTATTATAAAAGCAGTAGACATCTTTAACGAATGCTTGGTGCTCCTTAACGGTAAAGCCCTAGAGACAATAAAAGAACTTACCACTCCACTTGTTATCTATGTATACCATAAACTTGTTGATGGCTATACTCTTATGCACGATCACAGGCGCGCAATAGAATGTGGTAAAAAGCTTCACGTAACACTACACAATAGTGGTCAAAAAGAAAAAGAAGGGATGATATTACTTAAACTAGCTCACTTCTACTCAAACAAGCAAATACGAGGAAGCAAAAGAGTTTTACGAGAAGGCACCCAGCATAGCGATTGACACTGGAAGCAATCGTGGAGTTGGAATATGTTACGGAAATCTAGGAATTGTGTTTAAAGCTGTTGGTCAATTTACCAAGGCTGAAGAATATCTTCAGAAAGCACTAGTGATAAGAAAAGAAATCGGTAACAAAGAAGGAGAAGCATCTACTTATGGAAATCTAGGAACTGTGTTCCTATCTGTTGGTCAATACAACAAGGCTGAAGAATATCTTCAAAAAGCACTTGTGATCAGGAAAGATATCGGTGACAAAGACGGAGAAGCGACAGATTACGCTAATCTAGGAACTATGTTTTACTCAGTTGGTCAATATACCAAGTCTGAAGAGTACCTTCAGAAAGCACTAGTGATCAAGAAAGAAATCGGTGACAAACAAGGAGAAGCATGTATTTACGGAAATCTGGGAGTTGTGTTTACATCTGTTGGTCAATATACCAAGGCTGAAGAATACCATCAGAAAGCACTAGTGATCAGGAAAGAAATCGGTGACAAAGAAGGAGAAGTGTCAGATTACGGAAATCTAGGAACTGTGTTTCAGTCAGTTGGTCAATATACCAAGGCTGCACAATACGTTCAAAAAGCACTAGTGATGAGAAAAGAAATCGGTGACAAAAAAGGAGAAGCGACAGACTACGGAAATCTAGGAAGTCTGTTTCAATCTGTTGGTCAATATACCAAGGCTGAAGAATATCTTCAAAAAGCACTAGTGATAAATAAAGAAATCGGAGACAAAAAAGGAGAAGCGTCAGACTACGGAAATCTAGGAACTGTGTTTCTATCTGTTGGCCAATATACCAAGGCAGAAGAATGTCTTCAGAACGGCACTAGTGATCAGGAAAGAAATCGGTGACAAAGCAGGAGAAGCATCAGATTACAGAAATCTAGGAACTGTGTTTGTATCTGTTGGTCAATATACCAAGGCTGCAGAATGCCTTCATAAAGCACTAGTTATAAATAAACAAATCGGTGAGAAAAAAGGAGAAGCATCTGCTTACGGAAGTCTAGGAACTGTGTTTCTATCTGTTGGTCAATATACCAAGGCAGAAGAATACCTTCAGAAAGCACTAGTAATCAGCAAAGAAATCGGTGATAAAGAAGGAGAAGCGTCAGATTACGAAAATCTAGGAAATGTGTTCCTATCTGTTGATCAATATAGCAAGGCTGAAGAATACCTTCAGAAAGCAATAATGATCAAGAAACAAAATGGTGACAAACAAGGAGAAGCATCTGCTTACGGAAATCTGGGAGCTGTTTTTCAATCTGTTGGTCAATATACCAAGGCTGAAGACTACCTTCAGAAAGCACTAGTGATCAGGAAAGAAATCATTGACAAACAAGGAGAAGCATCTGCTTACGGAAATCTAGGAACTGTGTGTTAACGTGTTGGTCAATATGCTAAGGCAGAAGAATACCTTCAAAAAGCACTCTTAATCAGGAAAAAAATCGGTGACACAAAAGGAGAAGCGTCTGACTACGGAAACCTAGGAACTGTGTTTCTAGCTGTTGGTCAACATTGCCAGAAATTAGGGACAAGATGGCGGTTGCGCGTGCGCACTAAGGCCACAATGGCTGCGAATTCGTATAAGAAAATGTATGGAGATAAGGAAACTTTTTCAAATATATCGATTATGAGCTCACGGGTGTTCGGTGCCCGACTCGAAACATGTTAAGTGCTGTGTAACCCTCGCATCTGGGTTAAAAATAGCTAATTAGAAGTAGGTTTACTTACTTCCTGACGTGGCCACTTTTATTCCTTGTTGTACGCTCCATTTCTCCATACATTGTCTTAAAATCTTGCCGAAGTCATGCGAAATACTCGTCGATTAGAGGATAAACCCTTCACTGAAGTAAATTTGCCCGACTCGATATCACTTCTGCGATGGAAGATGTTTCCAAAACAGTCGTTAAAAGGACGATTTTTGCACTGCAAAATACTTCCAAAGGCGCATTATTTCCCTCAGTTTTCCATCTGTAGTCCAGTAATGGACGCCATGGTTGCGAATGACACATTTCGGTCGGACACAGCTTCACAACTCCAAACCCCACAGAATCGCCATTTTGTTTGTTGCTACAACTCCAGAGATGCTTCACGGGATATAAACTAGGTTCCAGGCATTCAAAATCCTCGATTAGCCTACCAGGCTTGGTTTTAAAACAAAATTGTCACGAAAATGTCACGAAAGGTACATCCGCGTACTGTTTTGTTGCTATCAGCCGCTCGGCCGCGTATAAACCTAACATTTTCTTGCAAGGTGTTTAATTCCAGCTTTTTTCTTCGTAAAACAGATCCACAGAGCTCAAATTATTTAAAAAATCGCAGGGGATACGCTTTCCCTGACTACGATAGTTTTTGTCCGCCATTTTAAAAATGAGATTCCGCTGACAATTGATCACGGGCGCGAAATGTCCACGATTTCTGGCAATGTATACCAAGGCAAAAGAATACCTTCAGAAAGCACTAGTGATCAGGAAAGAAATCGGTGACAAAGAAGGAGAAGCATCTGATAACGGAAATCTAGGGGCGGTGTTCCAGTCTGTTAGTCAATATACCAAGGCAGAAGAATGCCTTCAAAAAGCCCTAGTGATCAGGAAAGAAATCGGTGACAAAAAAGGAGAAGCATCAGACTACGGAAATCTAGGAACTGTGTTTCAATCTGTTGGTCAATATACTAAGGCGGAAGAATACCTTCAAAAAGCACTAGTGATACATAAAGAAATTGGTGACAAAAATGGAGAAGCATCTGATTACGGAAATCTAGGAACTGTGTTTCGAGCTGTTGGTCAGTATACCAAGGCTAAAGAATACCTTCAAAAAGCACTAGAGATCAGCAAAGAAATCGGTGATAAAGAAGGAGAAGCGTCACATAACGGAAACCTGGGAATTGTGTTTAAATCTCTTGGTCAATATACCAAGGCAGAAGAATACCTGCAGAAAGCACTGGTGATCAGGAAAGAAATCGGTGACAAAAAAGGAGAAGCGAACGACTACGGAAATCTAGGAACTGTGTTTAAATCTGTTGGTCAATATAACAAGGCTGAAGAATATCTTCAGAAAGCACTGACGATCAATGAAGAAATCGGAGACAAAAATGGTGTTGGAGCTTCATACTTAAATCTGGGAAATCTTTGTCGAGAATTTCAGCTTCACGCGAAGAGTCAAGAATTTACTAATAAAGCACTTCAGACAAGTTACGAAATAGGGGACATTGAAATGCAGTTTAACAGCCACCTTGCCATTGCTCTGAACGCGTTAGTGGCAGGAGGAAGCATAAATGAACTACTGCAAAATCTATTTGAAAGCATTCAGAAGTGCGAAGAAATGCATGATTTTTCAAGAGTGAAAGATCAATTCAAAATTTCTTTTTTTGATGAGCATGTGTCCCCTTACCTTCTTCTTTGTAGGTTGTTGATTGCTACAGGTAATTATCATGAAGCCCTTTACGTTGCCGAGCTTGGACGGTCCAGAGCGCTGACAGACGTACTTTCAGAAAAGTACTGTGTGGATAAAGGGGTATCAGTCAACACACAGTCATGGATTGGTATTGAGAACATCATGAAAAAAAATGCACTTAGTTCTTGTCTTTATGTTTCCTGCTTCGATGATGAAATGTACTTTTGGATCCTCAAGCCAAACAAAAAATAATAGATTTTCGAGAAAAGACACTCCAAGAACGTGCAGATAAAGTGTTTGGAAATCAGACATTTGGTGGCTCTCTTGATTTACATCAAGACCATTGCGAAGATCGATCATTGTTTTCATGTGTAAGCTCCCCGCCACCATGCAAACCATCTCAGAGTGACAGCTTCGAATCTTTGCGTGCTATGGAAGAAGAGGAAGACGAAAATCTCGACTCGAAACCTTTAACCCTTGCTGATGGTTACAACATGATAATCGCTCCTGTGGCTGACTTACTCCAAGAATCAGAAATCATTATTGTGCCGGATAACTTGTTGTATCCAATTCCTTTTGCAGCTTTAATGGATGATAATGGAACGTATTTATCGGATACTTTCAGGATTCGTATTGTCCCTTCCTTGACGACTCTTAAGTTGATTCAGCTCAGTCCAGAAGACTACCATAGTAAAACCGGTGCACTGATCGTAGGAGAGCCAGACGTTAGTGATGTATACTACCAAGAAAAACTTCTACATTTAGACCCACTGCCTTGGGCGAGAGAGGAAGCAGAGATGATTGGGCGACTGCTTGGTGTTCAACCGTTGCTTGGAAGGGATGCAACTAAGCAGGCAGTCCTGGAAAGAATGCATTCGGTAAGTCTCATTCACTTCGCTGCTCATGGTGATGACAAACGTGGAGAAATAGCTCTTTCCCCTATAAGCTCCTGTGAAACTCCACACGAAGAAGACTACTTATTGACGATGGCTGAAATTTCACAAGTTCGACTAACAGCCAAGCTGGTTGTCCTTAGCTGCTGTCATAGTGCAAGTGGTCAGATAAGGGCTGAGGGAATTGTTGGAATCGCTCGAGCATTTCTAGCATCGGGTGCACGCGCCGTGTTGGCGGCCCTGTGGGCTGTAGATGACAAAGCTACCATGTGGTTTATGAACCATTTTTACGAGCACCTTGTTCATGGTGAAAGTGCCAGTGAATCTCTTCACCAGGTCATGAAGTCGATGAGAGAGAATGGGTTTTCTGACGTCAAGCAGTGGGCACCCTTTATGCTGATTGGAGATGATGTAACATTCAAAGGTTTGTATTTAATATAATTTTTAGGTTTTTGTAGCTGTTTTTGGTCAAAATATGTGAAATTAATATTCGTGAAAACGCATTATTTTCAAAAATAGTATTAAGGGAGTTATACTGAGTTTTGTTAGTTTCTTTATTTGTTTGTTTTTCTTTTTCCAACCCTAGTCATGAAAGTGAGGCAACTCGAGAGAAGGCCGAATTTTATTTTCCGATTTTCATTGAATATTTCGTAAAGCATGCATGCTCGGATCTAAAATAACTAACTAAAATAAAAATGTAGAAAACGATAGTTGAGATTCCAAAGAGCATACGAAAACAATTTAAGTCATAGAGAAGAGAAGTAAGTGGCTGTCCAGCAAACTTTTTCTTAAGGTTGTACCTGAGGAAAGAAAAACGTAGGCTATTGCACTGCGCTCCGAGACAGTCGGTTCGCGAAATTGAGAAAGCGCGAACAGGAAAATAAAACGCCCCCGCCCCTTTTCTCATATTCACGCAGTCGTACTTTTGCACGCCTTTCACCGCGTCATCCCCACTATCTGAGAACCCGGAACAGGCTATAAAAAACGCTCCATGTATCTTTCAGGGACAGCTCAGAGGTTTTACGTACTAATTGCTGGTGGGCGAGAGTTTAAAAGCAGATGGAACGATTCCCTCGGTACTTAATCTAGCCCAAGCAGCTGCAGGAGCATTTTATTTTGAAACTTCTCTTTTATGCAGATATTTTTCTGGAAAATGAGCTAAGGGCAACTTCATTGTCGTTTTCGTGTGTTCTGAAAACGAGGTTCAGTTTTGTCATCAATCGCCTCTTTTATGATGCTTGTTTCGAGGAGAAGTCGAAAGATTTAATATTTCCCCAAGACAGTATTTCATTCGATTCAATTGGGTTTTACAATACGTTTCGCTTTAGTTCTCTTCGTAGTCGTGATTTTGTACCAGAGGAGATGGATGATATTTTGGGCAACCATTGCACTCGCGCTGCAAGGGATAGCATGGTTGGTTTGATATCAATCTCCTGCTTCAAGATATAATCTGATCAGTATACAAACAGCAAACGCAGGAAATTAAAATAAAGTGAAATATTCTCACTGCATACATTATTGGCCCGTGGCGCGGGAATTAAGTAATTTCGTAAATTCCGTAGTGTTGGGCCTGCGCGCTGGTGGCATGATTCATTAGGGACCTTCGTTAGAACTGCTTAGTTTTTGCCCGCCTCTTGGCTAGTTCAACGCAGGTTAGTGGAAATGACTTGGAAATTTCGCCTCTCCCACCTCCCCTGGTGGCGGTTGACGTCGCTAACCCTCATTATTTGGCATGCCTAATGTCCTGGCAGTCGCGGTTGCCTCCCATAACTTAGTTCCCCCATGTCGGAACAATAGGTATGCAGTGCGAAAATTATACGAATCGCATTTAAGCTGAAAGTGATACAATACGACTTAACTAAGCTTTTAGCATATAACTAATTTCCTCGAATTGTAAAGGTTTGCTATTTGTTTAAAAAAAATCTGTGTTAGAGACATTTAGGTAAAACATTTAGCGCAACGAGCAACGGAAGCATGTTGATCGATGGCTAAAATAAATCGTGCAAAGAATTTAAACGGAAGTGAACCGTCATGATTAGTTTTTCTATTTGCAGGTGCATTTGATAAGAGCAGTTTGAAAGATGGCGAAGGTGCAACGGAAACAAAGAACCTGTAAGCTGAGAGGAAACATGTTGTTTGAGTTGACAACTACCGTCACAGCTGTACATAAATGTATATACCACGGATCTTAATGAAGTGGTCTTGTCTGAGACCGCAAAGTGAACAGGTGATAATTGTAGTTTTTAAAGCAGGAGCCATTTTGATACGTTACAGGCGAAGGTGAAGCAGTAGCTGAGCGTGGAGCACAAGGAGAAGGGGGGAGAGGTAGGCAGGACCAGTTAGTTGTCATCACAGTGGAGACGTCAAAGTTGTATAGGCCTTCTGAACCTACGTCTACTATCATATTAGTCAGGGCTTCTTTCGTTCTACATGACTTCTGCTACTCGTAAATCCTACTGCGCTTCACGCTTGCTTCAATTAAGATCAATTACGGACAGGTCTTACATGAGCACGAGTATTTGTTTGGTTTGATAAACTTTGTAAATGCATTGTCATCTTGACGAACGTAATGAAATGCCAAATAGATATCTAAGCTAAGAAAACGGACGCAAGTGTTCTCTGGAATTAAGTGCTCTTTGCAAGGGGCACCCAACGACGGTTTCCTCCTAAATACATGGAAAATACTTTTTAGGCTATCCAGAGTGCTTTCTTAATAGATCTCTAGAAATACATTTTATATCTGTTTGGTCATCCAAGGGATGCTTTAGTCTTTTCGAAATTACCATGGCTTCTGTGTTATTTTTCCGAAAATTTTAGAACTTTTTAGCTGTCCTCAAATAATAGAAAATTTTAGACAAAATTTGCTTTTTCGAACAGATATTTTACAGAAAACCGTCGTTGGGTGTCCCTTCTATGCGTCAATAAGATACTTACGGTGTTGTTTTTAACCTTTTCATTTGCCTAAGATCATTTCACCACAATGTTTCATTGGTGACTGTAGTGACAGCGTTTAGCGGAAAGTTTTAAAACAATTCAGCATGATGGCGAGTCCTAGAGGGCTCAAACAAAGAAAATGAATAAAGTAACATGTTTGAGTCCTCCAAGACTCGCTATCGTGCTAAATATATCGAAAATGCTCCAATTAGTAACTGATAAGACTTAAAAACTTAGGCGGTGTACGAAAACGTTTTCTTCCGTTTTGAATGGGGCGTTTTTCAATCCTCTGCCCTGCCCTATCATACCTGCCGAGGCTGACCTTTTTTTTTTTTTTTTTCAAACGTAAACTGACAACATTGAAGTAGGTGGGTGCTCACTATAATTAAGAAGTAGGGCTTTACGTTGAGTTGGTCTTCTTACAGCATTATGAACCCGGTTTATGAAACGGACTTGAGATCTTTAGAATGTCGGCAAATTCTAAACTCTTTCCAGGTATGTCATTCTTGTTTTCTTAGAAAGGAGCTGGCCTATCAATCACTACAGCGTCTTTGTGTAATTCGTTAGCTCATTTCCATTAGAATTTTACGCCTCTGACTAGAGTTCTGTTATAAATAGCGTAGGTTAGCTGTTTTCTGGGCTAAAGCGCTCATCAAGTAACTTTGTTTAAGAGAAGAGGCTACTAGGTGAACAGGGTTAGGTGACTAACCCATAGCTTTTTTTCAATAGTGTACAAACGGCGGTTAAAAGGCGTTTTAAATTTAAAGCCTCTTCAAATTGTACAGAAGAATTCCACTGGTTGGATTCCCTTATTACCATTGAGGTATGAAAGACTCTTCCTTGCTGTGCTCGGTCATACAACCAAGTTCTTAAGAATGCTAATTGTGCCAGCTATCCTATTACAGGTTCAGTGATAGGTGTGAATGATTATTATATGGCAAAAGCAGCAAACGTCTGCCACGATTTTGAATACACACATAAGTCTAGTTGTATGGCATATCGCTCCAAGAGTTTCTCATAGATGTCCTGGAAGATCATAGGTCGGTGCGAATCCCGTTGGAATCCTCAGAACTGCTTGTGTGTGTCTTATTTTTTCATTATTATGAAATCACTTGAAGCAAATCATGTGGCTGAAAATTTACTTCTTCTTTTTAGCAGGAAGTAAACTTTTCATTCCGTATTTACTGGACTGATGTTTTCATATATATATATTTCAGCTATACACGAAGGACTTTTTACTTTTACCGTTGGTAACTAAGGTTCAATTATTTGAAAAGGCCCCAGTCCATTTACGGGTTGCGCCAAGTGAAAAAACTTAAGAGTGATTTTCTGTAAGATTCGAACTTTCGCCTGACACGGCATCTCATGGATTTGGCTGATTTTTGGCATGAAGTCTTAGAATGGTGCCCTAAATACTGAATGCATATTCTTTGGTTTGAATTCTCTTTCCTTTGGAAGATACAGAAATGACGGTTTGACGGGGCTTCCGGAGGGCCGCCATATTGGCCGATTTAGGGAGTTTTTAAAGCATTTATTTCGGCCTTGGCATAGAAATAAATTGTCCATTACTCGTACAGCTAAAAATAACTATCCTTTAACTTTGTATTTACGTACATTTAATTGAAAACGGTTCAGCATGAGCTTGGAACGGTTGAATTGTCTTACTACATATTTTCGGTACTCGGAATGCAGACAAATTTAGTAGAAATTGAAAAGTATATATCACCCATGCCACATCGAATTAGAACAAACCACCTTACCTGAATGGAGTTTGTTTATAGGCAAGTTAGACCGATGAATAAAAAAATTGGGCAAATGCCATGGAGAAGAAATATGTTAACATCAACCTGCAATGATTTCAGCCCGGCCATTGCCCGAGTTTGCCCTCAGTGACATTTACAAAGCAAATCGGTGAATTTTGCTCGAAAACTTCTTTAATGAATCTTGCCTCGTCAAGGTTATTATCTAACGCGAAATAAAACTTCACTTTTTATGGAAAAGAATGGTGAGTCTTTCCCGATTTTGCGTCTGTATTTTGCGAATATAAATATTACACACGTTTGATTCACTCACACGCAGTCATGTCATGCTTCATCATGTCCGCACTAGTTCAACATTATTTCCCACTATATCATACTGTTTGCAGTCAAATACATATAATAACCAATTTCGTCTGCAAATAAAGGTAACACAACCTTTGCAAAATTTTAGCAAACGCTAACTAGACTCAACAATGTATAAATACGGCTTTATGCAAATTCCTGCACAGTGTTCGGTACGAGGAACAATTTTCTAAAGCGGCTCTTCCCCTTCTAGTATATTTTTCCCGCCACTGGACTTAAAGCGTAATCAGTGAAAAGGATTCTACTAAGTGGTATGAGATTTAAAAAAAAAAACAGCTTATTAAGTCAACTTACGTGATGGTAACATCAGCACTGTATGAAAGTCCGTAAGTTATTGCGCACGACGAAACAATGATATCTTGGGAGAAAGAAATGCACGCTGGAACGCAAGCAGGAATGAACATCCTTTATCAGATGTCAACGTCTTCGTGGGCTGTCAGCTCTTCCCGTGCTTTCAGTTTGGAAAGAAGGTAAGTGATTGTTTTTTCTCTAACAATGACATTCAATTTCCCTTAATTTTCGACAAATCCGGTTATTTTATATCAACCTGGAATTCCAGAAAATCACAAGTCATCTTTTTCAACGAGGAAGTGCTGTCACCGGTTACGGTGAAATTTCACTTACGGGGGTTTTCATTAACGGTGTGAGATTAACTACAAGCCAAGTGAAATGCATGTTTAACCAAGTTTATTCCTTAACAGAAATATGGTCAGATGTGGGTATGCTAAATTTGTTAACGGGGTGGCTTGTGGAGTAACTATTGCATCAAGCGAGTGCTTGACGTTAAAGCAGTGTTCCAGAAACATCAAACCCCATTTAAGAGGACTGAAAGTGGTGGATAAAAATCTAAAGGACGAGATACAGTTACTTTTGGGGCGAGCAGGTAAGGAATGAATATTTTATTTTGATATAGTTAAGTACATTACTGAAAAATTTTAACACAAAATTGGCACGAGTCGAGCTAGCCCGGGGCGAGCGTAATTTGGCGCGAACATTCTAGGCGGGAAAATCACACCTTTCCAGGAGTAGCTGTTGTCAAAAAGAAATGATTTTACAAGTCTTGCGGAATATTTAGAGGCTAACTTTTACGAGTTTCTTCTGGTAAACGCCACGTGACTTATGTTCTGATCTTTTTAAAATCGGCGCACAGCGGCAAAAATGTTATTCCGGACTTGAGAGCCTTGGGTGCTCTTTGGCTGCGCGGTACCTCCCATGCGACACTACGGTTTAGTATGGAGGGATTTGTTGCGATTCTTATTCCTGGTATACAATGTTTGCGCTAGGCACTACGCAACCTAAAGTATAGTAGTGCCCATACCTAGCTAGTAAGTTTGAGCGTGAGAAAATAAGAATGATCGGGTGGAAGAAGGCGGTGGGGGGTGGAGGGCAACCAAAAAATCTTTCCGAGAACACGCCAGCAGATTAGCATTTCTCGTTCTAATTTTCAAAAGTGATCTGCAAAACCATTTGAACAACCTAATCTTCACCGACCGATTCCGTGGGTTAATATATTTATATATTCTTTTTACTATATTTTGTAGGTTTGTTTTCCTCAGAGGTAGAAGCTGAGAAAATAACAATCTGTCCCCGGCATCGCGATGTGTATGGAACTCGGTGGAAGTGCAACAAAAGACGATGTGTTATTCCCAGCGTCATTAGCGGTCATACCGGTATATCACCTCCAAAAGGTGACCGAGGAGTCACCTTTTTACAAGCAGAATCGATATTCAGTGTTTTGGGGGTACTAGTACCAATCGGAGTACGTAAGTATCACTAAATATAAGTAAAATTCTCAGTCAACGATACTTTAAGTACGCTAAGTTACTGCTTTAAGTTCGCTACGATCATTACGATCGTCAACGGCGCCCACCTTTATTCAGTGATTAAAGCTACATTTCTGTGATAAAACTGGCCTCTTCATTGAAATACTAGCTGGCTTTAGTAACTGTTCTAACATCTTGTTAAGTCATGAAGTCAATCCAAGGGTCTGGTACTTTAGAGCAATCGTCCTTTCTTTGCCACGTTTCGCTGTCGTTCGATTCCTCTTCAGTCATCCAAGAGAGAACAAGCAGTTTGCATGCAACGAAACAGTGCTCTGATTTAAGCATCGACGATTGCGATAGAAAGGAATGTGAAGGAATTTATAGTGATGCTGATGTTGATGACGGTGTTAGGGATCTTTCTAAATTCCATGCGGATGGCAACAGCATTGAGGGTAGCCTTTATAGTTGTAGTAAAGGCGATGACATCTGCAAAGTTCAAGTGCCCGGTGGCGTTGGTGATAGTGGTAGTAACGATTGTTCGTGTAGCGATGATAATTTTGGTTGCAATAACGTTGGTGATGAGAGAGATGTTGGCGTTGATATTAATAATCAGGAAGATGACGGCTGTGATTATGTTTGCACTCTGGCCGCTCCAAATGACACTGTTAGTGGTCGGGATGATAATGGTGATAGTGGCGGAAATAGTGGTGATAATGATGTTTGTTGTGGAGACACTAGTGGGACCGATTGTGGATATAAAGGCAACTCCCTGGTAAGCTACATTTGTTTTTCCAGTATCTGTTTCTATACGAGCTACATCTTACCAATTTGAAAAGCAATTGACTTTAACGAGTTGAAAATTGAGAAAATTTTAGCCTTTCTCCCCTGGTTACCAATGATTAAAATTTTTAAAACTAAAACAACTTTTTAATTAAATTTGCAGGTTCTTTCACCCATAGAAGCTGAGAGAAGAAAGTTACAAAAAGTCGAAAAAGAAAGAGTAAGTCTCGTTGCAGATGCGATGAGATCGCATGTGGTAGAATTTAGAAAAACTCAGTTGAACGAATTTCTTAAAAGTTCTGGCTTAGCTCCAGTTCGTAAGGTAGACATGGGATCACCAACAGCAGCAGAAAGAACAAGAAGAAGAAACATAGCTGAAGCATGCCAAGTTATGGTTGCTGTTTTGCGAGTACTGTCACCAAATTATCCCTGTGAACTGTGGCTAAACGTAAAGGACTCTAACGACATGTGTGAAGCTTTAGAAGTACGTAAAGAGGTTGCCTTAAGAGAAGATGACGTGAAGTATCTGCGAGCGCTTTCTGAATCATACAATAACGCCACAAGTGCAAATGTTAAACTGCAAATTCTTTCTATAATGGCGGATATCACCACGTTGCAAGAAATACGCAATTACATTCCAGGCCTAACAAAATATATGTTTTGTCAAGCAAGACAACATATTTTAGTTTCTGGGCGAGGAGCTCCTGTAATTGCAAAACAAAGCCCGAGATGGAGAATCGATCTTAACCAGTTGGATCACTTCTTGGATTTTATTACCAGTCCCTACATCGTGCAGGATTTACCATTCGGTGAACGGTTTCTGAAATTGTCAACTGGGGAAGTAGTGCAGACACCGAATGTTATCAGAGTATCGGTCAGCGGACACATCATTGACCAATACGTACAGTATTGCAACGAAACAGAGGTGAAACCTCTAAGCAACAGCACATTACGACGCATTTTATCCTCCTGTCAGGCATCTACGCGAAAGTCCTTACAAGGTCTCGATTACTTTGTTTGTGAGGGTAGCAAGGCCTTTGATGACTTGGAACAACTCATTGGGAACCTTGTTGACAGTGGGTTTGACGCACGTACAGCGCAAAACTTACAGATGAAGTTAAAGGAGGGAAAGAATTACGTTAAAACGGATTTCAAAGTAAGAACCTATGGTAATATAATTATTAAATGTGTAATTCCAGAAAATGTCCATACCCCCCCTCCCCCACGGAGGGCAACGGAAATTCTGAAGGGAGGTGGGTCCATAAGATAGCAACTTTTGAGGGGGTGGGGGTGGCAAGCTACTAGTTATTTTACTCTCAATCGGTGTTCCAAAACAAATTTTTTTTTTCATCGATGATCTTTTATTTGCAGTCGGCTGAGTGCTTTTTTACAGCTTGTACGATTTTATATAACAATTGTCGTCGGCTCGTGAATAAACGTCTGGTTATCTATGGGTTGCTTTGTTGCACAATATATCGCGGTATTCAATATAATGTGGTCATGTTGTATTAATAAGCTTTCTTCTAACACGTTTTTAACTGAAAAGAAGTAATTGAAGTTCATTGGTTTAAGAGAAGGAGATGACAAACACCCCTGAAATAGAGATTCCAGGGGTGCGGGTCTAAAACAAAAGTGCCCTCGGTGAGGGTATGGATATTTTTCTACCTACACAATCTACCATGTCTTTCGGCGCTCCTGATTTGAAGAAGAGTGTACTTTAAAGCACACTGTTTATAATGACGAGTGGGAGTGATACAGTGGGGAAAAGTTTTTTTTCATTTTTTTTATTGCGAATTATTTGCCAATCCGATCTGTCAAATGATGCGCTGTCAAAAATAACATTTTCGTCATTGTTTAGTGTCTCTGTCATATTTTATGTATATTCTCCAGAATAGTCTGGTCTCGCTTAATCTTGCTCTGAGACTATCTTGCTTCTACAATAGGTTCACGTTTCCAGCTCTTCGCGCGTGTCAGATCACTGTAGCCAATATGCACTAAGTGACAGTAAAGATCCTGCTTTTAGAGGTACCTGCACTCAAGATCATGACCTGATATGCAATCGCTGTGAAGACCTTAAAAGCTGTTCTGTCCGACACCCAAAAGTCAATTCAGGAATCCTGCTTCGAGTGCCAGTATGATAAGGAGGATGCTCTTCACAGATTTCAAGAAGCAACTCGAGCAATTCAGCTCTGGAAGTCACACCAACTCAGACTTGTTAATCAGGATAATGCCCGTATAGAAGTCATTGAATGCCTCGATGACAGCAAAGTGCTCCTTGTACAAGACTGGGCTATGAAATTTCTCCCTCGTCAGTACCGAGAATCCCAAGGAGAATGGTTTGCGAAAAAAGGGATCTCCTGGCACATCACTGTAGCGATCAGAAAGAAAGAGAGTGAACTTGAAACACAGGCGTTCGTGCATGTAGTTGAGAAGTGTATCCAGGACAGCCCTTGTGTTGTCCAGTTAATGGAACATGTTCTTTCTACTCTCAAGAGGGAACACCCTGAGATCAAAAGCGCCTTTTATCGCCAAGACAATGCAGGCTGCTACCATGCAGCCAACACCATCCTTGCCTGTAAAGACATCAGCCAGCGATCGGGAATCTTCATTCAACAATTAGACTTCTCCGATCCACAAGGAGGAAAGGGCGCTTGTGACCGTTTTGCAGCAACGATGAAAAACCATGTACGCTCTTTTGTTAACGAAGGTAACGACGTCCTTACAGCAGAGCAGTTTCTTTCTGCACTTACCTCACGAGGTGGAGTGTCTGGAGCCCGAGTGTCTCTGGTACAAGGCAACAGTTCTAGTAAAACCAATGTAAAGTGGCCAGGAATCAGCAAGCTGAACAATTTTGAGTTTAGCAGTGATGGAGTGAGGGTATGGCGAGCTTATCAAGTTGGCGAAGGAAAGTTTTTCCCTTGGTCAGAATTTGAAGGTACTTTTTATCCTCTCTATCTATCTCTCTCACTAACTCTCCCTCTCCCCTACTGCTACTCTCCTCCACCCCCCAAAAAAAAGACTTTGCTTCAATCGTTTGAAAATTGGTGTTTGGCTTTTTTTATTACAGTGGGCACTGTTTGATATTAACTATTTTATGCTTCAGGAAAGGAATATCCTATCAGTTCAATGACGAATGCCACGTTTTCAAATGGAGACTTTCGCCCCATAAAAACCCGAAAAAAGAAACACGAAGTTCAGCAGGAGACGTTAGCCGACGTCGACTGTGAAGAAGAAGAAGAGGAGACTGAGGGGACCGCCTCTGGGAGATTGTTTTCTTGTCCAAACGAAGGGTGCGTTCGTGTCTATACCCGTTACGGATCTATGGTCAATCATGTTACCTACGGAAAATGCGACTTCAGAGAAGAAAGAGAATCTGTGATGGACACTGCAAAGGTCTTGTACAGTAAAAAGCTTTGGGTCAGTGATGGTCGTATTTCAGCTACAGCAAACGTCCATTGCAATCAAGCAACATCAAGCAGTTTACACCAGAACGAAGAAGAAGGCTGGGCACTGAAATCGATCAAGAAAAACAAACCTTTCAGTGACAAACAGAAAAAATTCCTAGAAGAAAAGTTCATGGTTGGCGAAACGACGGGAAGAAAGTTGGACCCTGTAACTGTAGCCGCCAGAGAAATGAAAACTGCTCGCCAAGATGGTAACGGAGAGAGACTTTTTTCTTCTTCAGAAGTATTGACCGCGACCCAGATTCAAAGTTTTTTCTCTAGAAGGGCAAGATGTGGGAGATTTTCCGAAAATGACCCAGAAAATCAGGAAGCTGTCCAAGTGGAAGAAGAACTTGAAGACTTTCGGAGAGATGTAATAGAGCAAGTGCAACCCAGACATCCAATCATGTATGATGTCCACAACTTGTGTGATCTTGTAGCTTCAGGGAAACTAAAGAAACTCACATTACCGAAGCTGAAGGAAATCTGTAGCGCTTTTGAGCTGAATCTTCCTGAGGAACGGAAGAAAGCCCCTTTTCTAGATGCTTTGACCAAATTAGTTAAGAATTGCTCGTGTTGGTCCTCTTGAATGACAAATTGTATCAAATCTCCACAAATGTGATTAAGTCAAAGCATAGCAGTCCCTTTACATGTAAGTTGTACAATGAGGTTACAATAAGCTTGGACTTAAGGGAGTACTCCTGTTTTTTGTTTTTTTTTGGAGAGGGAGGGGGGGTGAGGGGTGATAGAGGTATATACATTTGCCAGTTAGTTCTCTAATAGGCTCAGAGGCACCTTGTTGTAGTGGTGGGCTATCTGGCATTTGTCTTCTTATTATTCACTTCATATCTCAACAACCCTCAAATCCTGTATTTTCCAATTTTCCTGAAATGTTTAACACCCCCTCCCTCAATTTTCATACATTAAAACCCTTCGAAAAGTTATTCAAAAATTTTTAACTTTTTGAACATAGGAATCTGAACGATTATTGATTCATTTTTTGAATGAATGAAAACCAGCACTTTAAACCAGAGCCCCCATAGGCTACCTTGAATCCATTTTTAATAATCCTTTATCTCGCGAGGAAAAAAGCGAAAAAAAAGTTAGTTGAGGGGAGACTGGTGAGAAGGCCCTGCCGAGAATCGGTTCGTGCTGTCTTGTCTGTGCTTTTCTTAGGCTATTTATGTTCACACTATACCGAGTATCTCTTCATGCTGACACGAAAAGCTATCTGGAAAAGTATGAATACCTATCCGATATGTGACACTCCACTTTATAATTTGGCGCAGCAAAGCGCTTCGCTCCGTTACAGAAATCGCGCTGAAATCACTGTTCTAATGCGTGAGCAAAATTCCTATCCATATTTTTATCGTGTCGGCGCAAAAGGTATCTAGTGTGAACATAGCTTTAGCTTTAGGTGTGTAACAAGGTCCGGGCGTTCAGTGAGAGGAGCGCCCTTGGCTGATTTTTGTCCTTACATCTCTGTGTCGTCCCTCTAATCTGAAAGCCTGGAACAGACTATTTCAGGGTGAAAAATTAGAAAGTAATGGCAGTAACCACTTGTTAGGAATGAGGCTACCATCCATAGTAAAAAAAAGTAGTTTATGATTTCTCGATTGATACATGTATTTTGTCGAACGACCCGTAACTGATTGATTATGACAGGGTTGAGGAGATTTCAGTACCTCTGGTATCTACCTAGCTCAGTGAGGCTTCCTGATCCATAAATATGTAGGGGAGGGGTGTGTGAAGTAAAAGTAAAGAGAGCGTAACAACGTGCGGGAAACTAAGGTGTCGTTGCAAAGATTAAAAATAAAAGGTAAAGCATCACAAATTATGTTACATGACTTCAGGCCTTTTTTAAAAATTTCTATTTCATGTATCGATGTTGACCTACCCCGAGTCGTCCTTGGGGGGGGGGGGGCGTGTTAGTAATTTGGGGCGCAAGAAAATCTGAGACTCTTTTCGTTGCTTTTGTAGGTTAAGTAATGCAATTTTTCACTAAGTATAAATGTCCAAAATGATTACAAATAATTTTTCTTGGAGAATTGCTGAAAACCCTAACATTTTCATAAGAAACTTCGAGCCACGATTTGGGCTGAACGATTCAAAGAACTGTACCTTTGCCACGCCCAATGTGTGAAAACCGGAAATAGTGATGTTCATTTCAGACCCTAAATAGTGATGCTCATTTCTTAGAGCGGGAGCGTCAAGAATATAGGAAAGGAAGTGTAGAGTTAAAGGAAAGTTGATTCCCATCTCACACCACAAGGCAAGTGGTTTTATTTAGCTTTAATATCTTCAAAAACTAATTATCTGGTTTTGATTTGAGCATGATAATCTATTGCGAGCAGTTGTTGTTAGGTGTTGTTGTTCCGGCTGCTCGAAAGCAGGAGTTGTAACGCCATGCAAAACTCAGTTGAACGTGACTACCGACGTTTCGCAGAGAAAATGCCGTTTTGAGATATCTCTGAATGTGGAAATTGTACATCTTTATATATTTTGTTTCAATTTTTCTCCTTTGTGATATCTTTCAAAAGTTTTAGTTTTGGGAAAATTACGATTTAGTTCCCACGTGGGGACGGTACCCGTAAATGCACAAGCAACACATTTATATTTATAGTTTACCATTCCGCTGATAAAATCCGCCTTTGTGCAGTGTTTCTGACAGCAATTCTGTCACTGCCATTAAAGAGGCCATTTTTGATCTACTTTTTACTCAGATTTGGACAGAAATTCTTTTATTTATCACTATTTTTGGCAACATCAGTGAGCATTTGTGTGTAATTTAATTAGCCAAGCGACTAGAACTTGCTGCCCATTTAATAAATTTCTTTCTGTCGCGTTGCATTTGCCCAATTTTTTTATTAACGAATTCGATTTGGCTACAAACAGTCAGTATTTAGGCAAAGCAGCAAGTTTCAATCCTGTGTGGCAAGGGAGATATACGCCTTTGGAATGTTGGTAATTTTGAGAGCATAAATTATGCAAAAAGTGTGCACGACCGAAAGTTGAGCCAGTCTGAGCGAAAACGCTGCTATGTACGGAGTAAACTTCAAAATTATAATAAGGAAGGATAGTTTTTGACATGTATCTCATCAGTGATAGAATTGCTTCAAAGACAGGCTTGTAGTTGGATTCGTAAAACCTCCTTCGATTTAACCAATATGGCGCGGGGCCGAAGGTTCCCCAAAACGGTCAAGTTGGTAATTTTCAAAGTAAGAAGATTTAGAACCTAAAAGTATTCATTTCTTATTTAAGACCCAAAACCAACTTTACATGCTAATTTTCAGCCAATTCGGTGAGATAGCGTGGCAGCGACTTTTCAATATAGTTCGAATCTTACAGACAATTGCTCTTAAATGTGAAAGGAACTTTCTATATTATCATTAAAAAAATCATTTTCATAACGAGGACTGTTTCTGCACTTGGCCGCGTTTTGAAAGCAAGGGTTTTTGGAAGTTGGTAAAGGCCAAGTAAAGGCCTATTGACAGCCAGTATCAAGCGTTTCTGGAGGAAAAAGGAGAAAAGAGAAGTGAAAATCTTCTCTCTCGTAGCCCCTTAGAAAAGCCTGATATTCGGTCTAGCCTATTGAAAGACCAGTGTATAAGTGTCATATTTTGTAGCTGATATTTTCAATAATGAAACCGTAGTTTAACCCGTCTAATCTTTGTTCAAACATGATCCGGCCCTAAAGTTTTAATGTGTACACTTTTAGCTCGTACCCAGATCGCACTCTGTCTTTGCAAGGATGCGCCTTACATAAAGACGGTCAGCAGGTGCGTGAACCGCGTCCACCGATCAAGGAACGCTCATGTTGCGTGTTATTCATGCTTGCGCACTACAAAAGCGCCTCTTGGAACGTCTAAGGAACTGACTGAAACAACTACAAACCAGGGCGGTTAAAGAAACTTTCCATTTATTTTTCAGTGTAGCCTTTTTCCATATAAAATAGTGAGATAAAATAGTTCTGGTGCTTTATTGTTTGGTTGAATTGTTTTTTTGTTGCACGTAATCTGTGCCTTGGTACCCGCAGAAGGAACCTTTTAGAGGGGGTACCCATATCTCTTTTATGACCCTTTGTCTCGCCGTCGTATTGCGGAGAAAGCCATGACTCTCTGGGTATTTACCTTTATGATGCTTGGACAGTACGACTCGATCCGATAGCTCCTAGGTGACGGTAGTCCAAGCCAATTCTGTTCCGATCGAGACTTTGTGAATATCGGTGACATAGCGTTTTTGTTTCGTGGAATTCAAGGAAAGGCCGGGCTTTTTTTTTCAATTACGCTTTCAGTCGTCATTTACTCAACCATGCCAAAACGAGTACATAAATCAAGAGCGCAGGAAAAGTCCTTAACGCACTGAGCGCTACAGACTTTGAGGTAGGTATTTTCATTCAACCAGCCTTTGTCTATCATAAAGAGAAAAGATAATTTTTTTTATTCAGGCACCGACAGTTTTAAAACCAGGAACATTATTTTATATAGATAATTATGCTGCAGATGCTATTGGAATGACTCGTTTTGGACTACTCGTTATCGGTGCCTTATCTCGACACCAAAAATGTACAAATTAAGGTGACTGTTTATATGAGACATTTTGGCCGGAAATCTGTTCTAACTATTCGGCATTCAGTTCTGAATTTTTAATATGGCTTTTGCTTCTTAGAATGCAGGGAAAGTCCCAAACTTTTCCACATCGGCTAAACCCGGGCACGAAAGGACGGCTGACTTCGAGGTAAGTAGTTTGGCGGTTTATAAAAATAAACTCATCTCAGCTTAACTATTTCTATTTGACATATCTTACTTGAGATTTCGCACTATTGCGAGTGTGCTTAATAGACTCTCACTCATAATGACTCGACCTCGATTCGTGTGGTTTCAAAAGTTCGAAGCAACTCTTTGAAAAACACATACAATGAAATCGTTTTGCCTTTACGAAATAGATTCCCTTATATAGAAAAGATTATAAATATTCCCAGTTGATACAGACATGAAACGGCGGGCAGGTGTTGAAATTAAGAAAAAAAACCTTACGTCTCTTTCATGCATGTTAATTGACCTGCGTATTCTTTCTTGGTATCGTTATAGTACGAGGCTACTTCACTGTTCTCTTAGAGATGGATCCTAATAAGCTTTGTTAGTATAGCATGCATATTACGTATTACAAACCTAAATCATTTCCGTCGGTTTTTCCAAATGTTGGTATTGGAGCATGTTAGTCCGATCCTCTTCACTTTCTTGGAAAGCAAATAAACCGTTCCAAATGTCGTTCGTTTTGTAGGGTTAATATTGGTGTAGCCTGTTCCAGGCTCCGAGATGGTGGTGGAAAGTCGTTCAGTAAAAAGAAATGCGAAAAACACGCGGGGGCTGGGGAGAGACAGGGCGGCGCCGCCACCGCCCCTTTTCCCAAGTCGTGCGCGTCTTATTTTCGCTTTGCTCGTCTTAATACGTTCCCACTATACTATCTGAGAGCCTGGCACAACCGCCGCCTGGTTAGCTCAGTTGGGAGAGCGCCGGTCCGCTGAGCGGGAGGTCGCGGGTTCAAACCCCAGCCGGACCAACACTTAGGGTCTTTAAATAACTGAAAAGAAAGTGCTGCCTTTGTAATGACATCTGCAAATGGTTAGACTTTCTAGTCTTCTCGGATAAGGACGAAAAACCGTAGGTCCCGTCTCACAGCACTTTCACTGATCTGTTCTTGTGGGACGTAAAAGAACCCACACTACTGTTCGAAAAGAGTAGGGGACGTAGACCCCGGTGGTGTGGCCAAGCTTAACGGGTTGTGGGATTGGGCAGGGATGGCACCTTGCATGGGACCTGTGAGTCCCGTTCGTGCCTATTCCCTCTGGGCAGGCCTGTGTCCAGAAAAGCTTGTGAAACAATAAAACAATATTGGTGGAATTAGGTTTTCAGAGCGTAAGTGAGCGTAAGTGTTATATAAATAAATCTTGGCACCGCTACATTCGACTGCTGGGTTCGTTAACCCTGCGGAGCGAAACAGCCATTGAGGGTTCAGGCACCACAAAGTTCCTCGGAGGAAGGTGAGCAGTTTGACTTCCCCTTAATACCAAGAAAAATCTCAATAATCCCTTGGGGTCAATAAATCCACGCGACTTGTAACATGCGATCAGTGCTTACCATTTGACAGAAAAATCCGGTTGAGGGGTCGAAAGCATAATGGTAAGCGATTTACCAGTTTACCGTAGAAATGTCACATCCGTTACGGTTTGAATCCAAAAAAGGGCGAATTTGTATATCGTGAGTCTGGGACCGAGAAGAAACCGAGAAATTAGTTAATGGTAAGCAGACATTCCGTTTGGTTCGTACCAACCGGAATGAAAGGACTATCTCAAAACGTACTCCTCAATTTTCGGTTGGTATTTTCGAAACGTGGTCTTACGATTCACCTTCCATCCGGAATTTCCGAAATTTTCTGTCAAATGGTAAGCACAGGTGTTCTTCTTGCCTCTTTGTTTGGAGACGAGGGGCTTTCCCCGAAAAAAAATTATAATAAAAAAAACGCCTGATCGCGGGTGACTTGATTTCTATTTACGCACGAAAGCTCAACGATCTAAGAGAAGAAATGAGAATAGGCCTTCCTTCTCCAAGTTTTACAGATTTCTAGCCAATATTTGCTCCTTCCACAATTTTTGAATAAAAAGTCTTTGGGTGCCCCTGGTATGAAAGTTCCGAACGATATAAAAATTCATCAGTAGTGATGTTGTCTTGCGACACGTCATGTATGTTATTTTAAGGGCTCAGGGTGTCACTTTTGGGGAATCATTAACATACGAGGCTTTTAATTATTTATTTCTTAGAATGCAGGGACAATCCCAGAGTTTACAAATTTTCACTTTCCTCTTAGGTACTTCTGTTGAGACAGATTTCTTGGTGAGTACGTTGATCTAACCATTTACATTTCCTAGTTTAAGATTCGAAAATTCAGTTTCAGTTCTTGAGATGCAAACTAGGAATTAATAAGAAGGGTGGCGAGTTGTTTGTTTCGATAGTCTGACGTCCATCGAGTTGGATATAATAACCTTATTTGGGTTCTTGTTTCATAGTGATATTTTGAACTTAAAGTGTCGGAAGATACAAAAACGTTACTTATTCTCGCTGATAGGTTTTTTGAGTTCATCCATTTTACAGGTTGAGCAACAAGAAGGGACTGTTTTTTTTCCCTTTTTTTTTATTTTTATTCATGCAACGTTTTGTTTACTGGTTATATGCAGTTAGTTGATTCTCTCTTTTCATGACCAACTTTGATCTCTTGTATCTCTCTTTTCCTGGCATAGGACGCTGAACTTCTACCACGTTATGTATGTTATTTTAAGGGCTAGGGTGTCACTTTTGGGGAATCATTAACATACGAGGCTTTTAATTATTTATTTCTTTGAATGCCCAGAGTTCATCAATTTTCACTTTCCTTTCGGTACTTCTGGTGAGAGAGATTTCTTGGTGAGTACGTTGATCTAGCCATTGACATTTCTAGTTTAAGATTCGAATATTCAGTTTCAGTTATTGCGATGCAAACTAGGAATTAAGAAGGGCGGCGAGTTGTTTGTTTCTTTCCTTCTTCTCGGAAAGCGACACGATATCTTGTTGATGATCAGTGGTAGGGCAAATTAAGATTTCTTTCGTTACGATTTCTAAATACTGGCAGACTCTACAGCAAAAGATGTTGAGAATTTTCCCTGACTGCAAGGACAATGACTACTTTAAGGCATTGCGAAGCATACCCACTTAATTTAAACTATTTCGATAGTCTGACGTCCATCGAGTTGGATGTGATAACCTTATTTGGGATCTTGTTTCATAGTGATATTTTGAACTTAAAGTGTCGGAAGATACAAAAACAACGTTATTTATTCTCACTGATAGTTGCGAATTTTTTAAGTTCATCCATTTTACAGGTTAAGCAACAAGAAGGGACGGGTTTTTTCCCTCTTTTTTATTTTTATTCATGCAACGGTTTGTTTACTGGTTATATGCAGTTAGTTGATTCTCTCTGTTCATGACCAACTTTGATCTCTTGTATCTCTCTTTTCCTGGCAGTTTAGAATACATTGGATGTCAGCATTATAAATCGCTTTTCGTGCTACCTATATATATATATATATATATATATATATTTGATATACTATTATGGGAGCAAGACTGGTTTTGTCTTTCTTGCATTCACCGAGATCTATTAGTTCCGCTTCGTGTGTTAAGCGGTAGCAAGCGGCATAATTTGTTTTTTGCTTCAGTTATATTTGTGTAGCTTTTCTTTACCGTGGCAGAATGCGAGTCTTTAATTTTTCCTGTTAACAATGCCAACGAAGTAGCTCGACATCCATATTTAACAAGGGACTGTTTGATACTAATCTTTCAGAGCAAAACAGCCCGTGGTGGTTTTCTACCACGTCAGGCGCGACAAACTTCACTCGCTGGAGGTAAGCAGTTTGGCTTGTCCTCGACTAGTTCAGGAAAGGGATACTGCAGTTACTGTATATGTGCCTATCTCACGGACGCACCTATTCTCGGACAGTACACATTAATGTTTTGTAATGTTTTTGTAATTCTTCGTAGACCGTTTATGTAAAATCGAAAGATATGCTCAGATGAATTATTGATTAGTCTACGTTCGGTAACTCTTTGGGACCGGTCTCGTTGGGTTTAGGCGGAAACATTTGAAGATCTCGTGAAAGGACGTAAAATGTTCTTCGTCTATATAATTTCACATTTCGCTCCACATTGAATTACATCGTTTTAGTTTGCACTCTGTCCTCGCCAAATACTCAACAGAAGAAAATAGTTTTTGAGGAAAGTTGCTCTAAAAGGAGCAAAGTTTGCTTCCAAGTAAGAATTACGATCGAGTTAACTGTTTCATATTTCCGAGCACGAACACGGAAAAAACTTGTTATATTTTTCTGAGGTGTACCCGTTCTCGGACAGCGCGAAAGCCAAACACATTTTCAAGTTCAACAATGAGTTCAGTATTTTCTCCAGCTGGTCCTAGCTGAAACTCAGCTGGTTTGACAACAAGCCGTCAGAATTAACTTGCCGTTTCCATTTCCAAAAGCTAGGAAAAATATTTTAACATCGATTGTTTGATTTTAAAAGAAGAAGAAGAAGAAGGACTCACCAAAAGTGACTTTAAAATGATTTTCAAGTCGGGAAAAGGGATTGTTTACTTTTAATATCATTTTGTTTTTTTCTATGGAACGTAAATTTACATAATGAGGAGAAAGTTTTCAAGAAAAGGCGATTAATCATCTACAAAGGACCGCCCGACAATAGGACGCTCAACTTTTACCACGGTATTTTTCAAAATTACGGAGAAACCTTACGCGTTCAACCAGCCAGTCTTTGGGACATTTTAACGTAAGGAAGGAACTATATACCATGCAGGAAAGAATCAGCTTGCTTCCGCCCTTCTGAGGTAAGTTATTGATATAATATAATATATAGATTTAGCCAGGGCTAAAAGCGAGGCTCCCATTAATAAATTTATAATTTAAATTAAACAATAAACTTGTATTCGAATTCCACAATTCAGTTAACTTTAGAGCACATTTATGTCACTTTTGAGGGAAAGGCTACCAGATTTTAGAGAAAAATAATTTGCAAACAGCCCAAGAGTGAACCAAATCTTACATCGAGTTGATAGCCTCATATGTACACTCAAAAACTGGTAATTCATCTTCGATCACATTTAAGAGCCATAATGGCTCTTGATCACCGTAGATTAATTAGTGGAAAAAAAAATCAGGCCAACTTTTTTGCGTTCGACAAGTTTACTTTGCAAAATCTTGTCAACAAATCTGGGTGCGTGTAAACCAACTGTTTTTATCACACCGGCATTCATAAACTGTTAAAAAAATTTCCAAAATCACCTATACGGCCATCCGGTTCTCACTTTTGCAGTGCGAGCTGTGGCGAGTGTTTGAATGAACATTAACAGAGTTACGCTCCAACATTATAAAGAATTTATTATGTTTATTTTTTATTTAATGGTTTAACGCGCGGCATTTTGAGTACTCCTGCAAACGATGTTCACTGAACGACTGAAAGCAATCGGCACAGCGAATAAAATTACAAGAGAGACTACTAACAATCATTAAAAGAAATATAATTCGTGAAACATATACAGAGACAACAATTTTCATTCATGAATACAAGTATTAAAGTGTCCCTAAAAACCCTGAGTCTTCAAGCTTCAAGCTTAAGTTTATGTTTTAAGCCGGCTTCCCGGTCGTTGCTTTTTTCAAAGACGAACTCGAGGCAAGAAAATCGCTCAAAGCTTTCTTTTCCGGCCAGAATTATAACTAAATATTCTTTGGAACGTTTTCTTTCTATTTGCGGTGAGAAACTGTCTAGAGGCTTTTTAAAGTTCTGTAAGCTTATATCAAACCTGATACTCGGTCAGATCATTGTCACAAATCTTACAAACGTGCATAAACTAAATGCCCGCGTAAACTCTGCCTGAATTCATTAAATTAGATACTAAAAAAAAACAAACATCAAATACAATAATTTCTCTGGCTTACCATTCGAGATGCAGCTCCTGAAAGGTATCAAGAAAAGCCAGTATCGCTTCAGACTTTGCAATCCTCTTACGCATCAAGCAAGGTGAAAACCAAAACGATGCCATCCGAAATCGGATTTCCGACTTTGACAAGCGACGTATTCCTCAACCAAAAACCCAATAAACAAACTAGCCATGAATAACAAAAGACTCCTGATAGCAGCTGAATTTCATTTTGCACATCCAGTGGAAAAAGACAGTTAAAAACATCACAAGTTGACGCAAAACTCTGTCAGCTTCAGCTGTCAAAGTAAACAAGATTCAAGATGCTGCATAAATTTTCCGCATGAACTCACCTGTCAAATTTTGACCAATCAGAGCATAAAAATTGGACGTAGAGCGTGACCAACGCGTGACCATGGTGAGAAAAGTCATAAGCAACTGTCTTCCCTGCCTGTAACAGCTGGCTGAATTTTCGCGTCCAAGGTCAGTTTGCAATCAAAATTTTAATTGTGTAGCACATAAACACAACATATTTCATATGAATTTAGAAAAAAATTGATCTTGAGCCTGCGATCAATTGAGAACTAGTAACTTGTCAGCGGATAACTTCAAAAAAATACTTGACTTCGATGGGTCGACACCTGAGCCCGCGATACGGTCAAGTGACACTGGTCAGCGGGTACCCTGTTTTGACAGCTGTCAACTGATCAAAAGATTGATGTCCAATATGTGTGCATTATCATTTTAACTAGTAAAAGTATGAGATTGAACATTGTTCGCGATCTAGTAAAACAATTAACTGGTCAGCGGACAGCTTCCAAATAAATCACGTCACCTCGATGAGTTGACATATGAGCCCGTGATATGGTCATGGGATACTGGTCAGTGGCTATCCTGTTTTGACAGCTGTCAATTGACCATATTGTGAATGTCCTATACTAAAATCCTATATTAAAGATGTGGACTTGCCAAGACACGCCTGAGACACCCCTCCCTTCCTTTTCATAGTCTCCCCTACCCCACCCGTACAATCTGTAGACGCGTACGTACGTACGTACGTACGCTCGGTCAATCACGTGACAACCAAACGAAAAGAGGTTGACCATATTCCATGGGTATGGGGCTCTGTCCCACGCGCGCTTCGCGCGCGCGGGAGCCCCGCTATAAATGCAAAACGTGTTCGAGAATAGGCACATATACTGTATATTTTTTCTGACCTAAAAAGGCAAAAAATACTGACATAATTGCTTGAAGAAGAGCTAATCCTTTTAGTTTCGTTAAGGGTTACTTAACTTTTAAATGTATAAAAGTAAACATGTATGCGATGATGGGAACACGATTTGTAGAGATTTTTTGTTATTTCCTGAATCAGTAACGGAAAGTATAAACTATTATATTGATAATTACTGACAAAATGAGAATCGTTAATTTGTAAAAGAGTTGGCAGATTCCTCTATTCTGGAAAGTAAAGCGACTGTAGAACGCAAGCAATATCTTCAAGAGAGCTTTTAGTTACCGCGCAGAATTCAACTGTTTCCGTGGCAATACTTGAGTATACCTAAATACAGACAAGAGAGAATGATACAGAGAGTGAACTCGAGCATGGATTCGAGCTAGGATTCATTCTAACCAGGACTTCGAACGAGGACTTCTTTTTGCTTGTTGCTAGAGCTTACAATTTCTATTAAACTGAAGGGCTGTGAGTGGACCCTGAGCGGTACTAAATCATAACGTGTATGAATTTGTTATAAATTGGAGACAACATTTATATTTCAAGCAGTAAGTTTATCGAATTTTTTTTGTCGATTTACACCTCAAAATAACACTCAATCTGAATAGTCACAATTTTATATCCTGATAGCAGCAAAATAAGCGCTGCCTTTGCCTTTAAGCAAACAGCATCCATTGCCTTTAAGTCAGTTTAACCAAATGTGCCTTTTTATGAACAGCTTTGCTTCCCTGATCAGAGAACAAATCGGTGTTGAAGACCTCAGCGGAATCTTACTTAAAACGAACACGATTTACTAGTCCTTTCGTTGCATCAATGTTCCACTGTAATCTCAATTGGATACCCAGGTTAACTGTTTGGTCGCTAAGAACTACTGGCTTGCTTTGTCAGGGCACCTCTGCACACGAACTCTGCAGCCAAGGAAAGACGTTTTTCGAGCTCACTTTCTTTACTCTTTAGTTATGACTTCAAAAAAGATCCTGACAGATTTCTTTACCCTCGTGTTGAACTTTAAAGAGTTTAAATGTGGAGAAGATCCTCGCCTTTAAAGACACAACTTATTCAGTTGCGGAAAGAAAGCCTGCCAACAACGAAAAATCCAGGCCGGCCGGGATTCGAACCCCGACCTCTGCGATACCGGTGCAATGCTCTAACCAACACGTATTATATTGTCATTGGACGGTATCCAATACCTCAGATATACTTTATATGTACTTTACTTTACCTCCTCACATTTACAGTGTACGTATTCGGAAAACTTTCAGTAAAATGCGGGTGGTGTGCATAAAAAGGTATGCATATTAAAAGGTCTCGGTAAAGGAAAACGAGGTGCCCACAGAAAAAAATTCTAGTCGCGCGAGTATTTTCGCTGGAAAGGCAAGTTATATATCAAATTAAAGCTAAAAGACTGAATTACCTTATAAAAGATTTTATTTCATCGAATCTCAAAAGGCGCTTAAGTTTTTTGCTCTCGAACTCAGAGGTATCGAGTTTACTGCTGAAGCTCCAGCCCTTTCGCGTTGTTAAATATTCACTTCCTTGTATTGCATCTGATTGACAGATAAAAGACCTAAAAAAGGGTGTGAGGAAATTTGCATATGTCTCGTATTAGCGGAATTATTGCATTTCAAACTAAAAAGTCGAATCTCGAGCTCGATTTACGCAAAGAAACTGACATAAAATGAGTTACAAAGGGAAATCGGAAAATTCCTCACACCCTTTTTGAGTCTATATCATTATCCATCATATCTGAAAGTTTCAAAGCGATAGCTTAAAACCTGTCCCGACTGGAGGTCGGAGAATTTTGATTTTTGCGTCTAAAATAGAGTGAGAGAAAATCAGCTCTAAAGATTTAGCGCGAGGTCCAGACTTGGCTGGTTAGCTCAGAAAAGGCTCATTTTAGAATGGTTAAAAAGCACTTTCTGATTTCCTTTTTCTGCCAAAATAAAATTTAGGATCCACTCATGCCAAAAATCCAAAAAAAAAACAAAATCGAGCAATGTAATAAAATTTTCATTTACCGAGACCTTAAAGCGAACTGTGAACTTTGCAAAGTCTATGGAAACTCGCTAAAGCTAACATCAATAGTGCGTGTTAAGGTAATTCCCTTGAAATTCTTCTACTATCATAATAAACATTCATGATATGAACATTAAAAAATGCAATAAAAAGATGGGGTCACCATGCCTGTTCACGCGTCAGAAGGCTCTTAAGGTGGCTCGATATAGTTTTTCAAGGTCAATACCTCCCAAGTTTGAGCGTAAACTACGTCGCCACAAGCAAAGATTTGGAAAAATTGACACCACAGTTGTATTAGATAAAGATGAAAATTTGTTATGATCAGGGTTGCAATGACACCGGAGTTGTCATAGCAACGAAATGACGCCATTACCTATTTTACTTGCAGCAGTATTTCTCGGCCCTGGGAACTTTTTTTCCAAAATCGTTTACGGGAGCTTTTTCCTACAATAGCGGCCTCGATGTTCGTGAAGTTTAAGCGAAATCTGTAAGAGCGTTATCGAGATATTTTGGGAAGAAGTTTTTATGGTTAGAAATACGGTAAAAAATGGACAATCTTGATGTTCGGCTGTTATCTATACTAAACGAAGCGCTTTTGACATGCAATTTCACCTCATAGTAGTTTCAATCTTTTTAAAAACGTATGCGAAAGATCATGGAGATACCTCAAGCCGATTGCTAGAAAGAAGGATTTGATTAGTATGTCTTAAGGCGCTCTTTTTAGTAGTAATGTAAACATTTCGGTCTACTTTACCAAATTGGCGAATGATTTTTAAACCGCTCGATAAATCTTTTAGAAAATTTAAGATTCTTGAGATTATCCTTCCTTTTATATGACCTTTTAGTTCCAAGATTATTGATAAGGCAGTAAAATAAGGGCTTGAATTCGCTAATATTTTGTCAAGAGTTTTGTGTTTACAAGTGATAGCCTCCATTATTCATTATTGTCTCCAAAATTCATATTTTCGTGAACAACAATAGCTAGCATTTTTGCATATGTCAAATGTATTGTTAGTTACTGCTGTTCACGTGAAAATGAAACTTTGAGACAATACCCCTGAATAATCAGACTCTCACTTGTAAAGACAAAATTTCTGACAAAATAGCGAATTGTAGCCCCTATTTTACTGCCCTACAATATTTCAATAATCTTGAAAACTAAGAGGTCATATAAAAGGACGGTTTATCTCAAGACTCATAAAATTTTAAACAAATTTATCGAACGGTTTTAAAATTATTCGCTAACTTGGTAAAGTAGACCGAAATGTTTACATTACCGCTAATAAGAGCGTCCCGATACATGCTAATCAAATCCTTCTTTCTAGCAATCGGCTGGAGGTATCTCCATGATCTTTCACACACGTTTTTAAAAAGATTGAAACTAATATGAGGTGAAATTACATGTCAAAAAACTTCACGAACATCGAGGCCGCTATTGTAGGAAAAAGCTCCAGTAAACGATTTTGGAAGAACAGTTCCCAGTGCCGAGAAATACTGCTGCAAGTAAAATAAGTAATAGCGTCATTTCTTTGCCATGACAACTACAATGTCATTGCAACCCTGATCATAACAAAGTTTCAGGAAAAAACTGGGCTATATTTACTGGTTGCGGGTTAAAATTCGAATCACCTTCATACAGAATTAAGTCTTTGTTACTTGAAACACACAAAATTTTATCTTGAACATAAAGCTTCTTTTATTTAAATAAGCAGTATTGCTTCATTTAATCAGTGTATGATTGCCTGGTTGTGGGGATATTGCACTTTTTGGGACAGTTCCGTGGTTGGCTTGAAGTCCTCGCCTTGACCCAAATACACCAAGTACGGAACTATTTTCCGAAAAAAAAATGTTCTACTATCAAACTTTTTTTCTTCTTCAAATCTGTTCTTTATTAGACTGTTCTTAGCAAATACCTGGGAAAAAAATTGGGGGGTCACCGTGCTTGTTTCCTCAAAAAAAGGTGTGAAAGGTGGACATGGTTTTGAGATCGCAGTCGGGGTGGATAATTTGCGCGGCGGGGACTGGGGCGAGATACAAAACTAGTAGCGCCCATCGTGTTCGAAGTATGCACTCGAAAAGCTTGTTTTCGGTTGTTTTTACGTGTTTGATATCGCCAACATAGAAATTTATACGTGAGAAATACCAAGGAATGAGGTAAGTCAAGAGTTGATGAGATTTTGGAGTTATGAATCTTTATTTTGGACTATTTTGTAGCGCCAGCGTTCTGTTTAATGCCAGTGAGCTAGGGTTCGATTTTTTTGCTTTGGCGCAATAAAGAAACTTGAAGAGAAGACTATTGATTCCTATTCTTCATATGTTCACTTGTTTGGTTTCTATACAAAGCGAAATGTGAATTCAGCAGCAAGCTTCGTGTTTACATCAAAGATTGGTCTCCCTCGAGTGGTTCTGGTAGGTCTTATTTGTTCCGGAAATATTCCTCTCTCCACACTCGGAGTTTGAACAACATATGTACAGTAGCGATCCCAGGCCAGATACTGGCTCGTTAATGCAGTAAGAGAGCTGTCTCCCAGGCTTCACGGCCCCCATTAAAGCCTCAGCCAGGACATTTTAATAATTCCACAACTTGATGGCCGCGAAGGGAAAAACCACTGCAGACTTCGGGATCACGCACATTTCTTCCATTTTCTTGTTTTTCAATAGCGAATCAGGAAGCTGTTAGCCGATCTGCGGCATTATTATTGCGAATAAAAGCTTTAGCTCTGCAATAGCCTGTTGATTCAGTTAATGATACAGTAAAAACTTATATTGGCTGAAGAAAGAAATACTTTCTGTATGAATTTTCAATGATTGGTTTCAATTTAGGTATTCCTCATGAGATGTAACAGCTGTATAAAACTTCTGTTCTTCCTATTCAGGGAACAGGTGTTTACGAGTCTTAAAAATTTTAATTTGAAATAAAAATAAGAAAATTAAGAGAAGCCATATCATGATTATTTGAATTACAGTCTGTAACATTTTTGCTTAGTATGAATTATGCTTCATCACATTACTTAATTTTAAAAACAAGGTGGTCGGTTGCTAGGGCTTTTCCTCCGGTACCTCTCAAAATTGAGAGTTTTAGGCCATAGACAGAAGTAGAATGCATCGAATGTGACGAAACTTGGCAGGGAAGTAGGTTGATAAATTACCTGTTAATCGGTTTTTATTTCCATGTGGTGCTATGACGTCGCAATGACGTATTTCGTGACGAATACGCGTCATAGCACCACATGCACTAAGTAAAAAAAAAACTACAATTTTGATTTTATGGAACTTTGTCCATGTTCCTGTGGCAATACATTCAGTTTTCTCGGGTTTAAAATACCCCTCATTTTGACCATATATTGTCATTTGGCGGTACATTTGATTCACTTTAATAAACTGTAACTTTACGCCATTTTTATCCGATTGAGATGGGGTTTTCACTATAAATATTCTTTTTGTATAGCAAAAATGTCTGTAACGTTTTGAACACTACTTTTCAAGTTTTTAATGTTGTCACTAAAAATAGGTGCACTTATGACGTCATTCTTTCAAAAAACGTCAGAAATACCTTTACAATGGTAACAATTTAAAGAAAAATTTTGTCTAATTAAGATGGTCTAATGTCTTGCTTCATCTGCAATATAACTACTACTCTGTAAGCCAAAAATTGAATTCAAGAAGTTGCGAGCGGAAAAGCCCTAGCAACCGATCATTGTGGAAGGGCATGTGGCAATTAAGCACCTCAAAATTATACACTTTTGCTAAAGAATCCTTGATAATAAGTGTCTAAGCTCTTGGACAAAACTTCTTTTTAGTCTCTTGTTTTATTTTCTCTGTATATCTCTATATTAATGTAAACACTATATGGCTGAAGGTTAAAAAAACAGATTGTGACATGGTCTGTTTTGAAACAAGATGCTGATATTTCACTCAAGACACATTTTAATGAAGAAATATCAACATTTGAAATATAGGATATGTCTAGAAATCAGTTTGGCTGTATACTAGACTATTTTTATACGTCAAATCCAATGTTGCTCTACATTTATAAGTTCCATTTATGCTTCTTGTCTACTTAACCCTAACTAAGAAGTGCATTGCCAGGGCTGAGCTCTCTTTGCTGGAAACCGCATAAAAGGTGAAGTAATATTTTGCCATATTTTGGCCACAACTGTGGCCGTTTATTTGATAACAATTAATCCAAATTATATGAAATCTAGAGACATTGATTTATTACCAGCCAAGGTGAGGGCACACCCGCCAAAGCCCTGCGCGAGAAAACTAAGCCAGGGCCGCCCCACCCGAAGCCATGCCAATGCGCCTGACAAGAACAATGAAAAAGACAACCAAGTGGCCAAGAATTCCAAGAACTTAGCCTCATAATGTGAGCAATAACACTGAGACGATTGGCCCTTGCTCAACAGTTCAGTGCTATCCCTCCTATAAACAGCCAATCAAGGTCATTAACATTGTGTTGCTTATCATAACTCATGATCTACCCAGAGCTAAGGTGAATTGGCCCCTGCTCAACACCACTGTAGCCCTGTTCAAAGAACTTAGTCTCATCGTATGAGTAATAACACTGAGACAATTGGCCCCTGGTCAACAGTTCAGTGCTATCCTTCCAATAAACATGCAATCAAGATTATCTAATGCTGTGCTCCCTAGGTATTAATTCCCTTGTGCAAGGTACCACTGTACAAATTCCCTTGGCCTCTGCTTAATTAAAAGCTCTGCACTGTGGTAGCAATTGAACGCATATGGTAAACAGCTATGACTTAGACCCTATAGAAGGTGCTCGGATGTACCGGAGAAAGGCATTTGATTTCCATCTTCCGAAGGTCCTAATTTGTGCATCCCACATGCCCCGAGACGCCGCCCATGATGCTGCTCCAATTCTAAAACTATGCGATTTGTATCCTGAAACATCCAAATCACAGACACGAAGGGAATCAGCTGAGGCCTTTGTGAGAAAATTCCGTGAAACTGAAGAAAGATCCGCCCAGCAGAACATTGGACCGCGAGACGAACCCCTTAGATTTAAATAAGCAAGCAAAAGAGAAACAGGGAAAACTGTTTGTGCATGGTGATAAAAATCTCTACCGGTTCTGCGGGATTGTTGTGTTTGTAATGCCGTTAATGTAAGCTTAATAGCAGTAATGCTACCTTCTCGCGTTTTAACGAAAGCAACCTGGTTTAGAAAAATTGTTTTGCTGAAGTTGCTTTGTGTTACATTTGAGCTCGCTAATCCTTAATGCTGCAAAAAAAGCAATAGCAAACATCCCTTGCATCAATCGTCTGTTGTACGGTGATGACTGTGTATGAACGCTCGCGGAAATGATGTTTTCAAGGCTTGGTAAACAAATGGCAGACGGGAGTCCCTGGAAGGATTACGTTTACTATAGCCCCGTAATGCCAGCTGAATCATGTAAACGTGTGTGAGGTCAGGTAGTGCTCACAATCGATGGGGGAAGCCTAATGTTGAAATGTTAAGACTGTAGAAGGAGCATATTTTTGTTCTGCTCGGAAAGCAATAAAAAGGGTCAGATGCTCAGGTAGTGGGGTTGGCTCTCTACCTGCAAACGAGATAGACTATCAGCTACTGTTCCGAGCACCTTCTACATGAAGAGCCCTAAACAAGATGTTGTTTTTCAAACATACGACTACTAGGGTGCGAAGCAGGCTTAGCAATCTAGGATCTTTCGAGGTTTGTTTGTTGATCACGTAAATTATAAATGTCACACGCTAGTCTCTTAACTCGTTACACCGAATGCTTAGCCCTAGGACAATGGGAAAAAATTACAAGAAAGCCAATATGAAGGCCTGTCTATGATTCCGGCCATTTACCATAAGCCCACTGCTTGCCAAAAATAGGACCATAACCCTTAGATTTTGCGGCATCTGCCCGGTACTACTACAAAGCAGGCAAAGTTCAATTGTCCTAGCAGAGATTGGAGCTCTTTGAATGTAACTTTTTTCCTACTGAGTAGGTTGCGGATTGCTGATAAACTTTTTGCAACTTTTTCCCTGGAAAGCCTAGCTTCGTGCTTAACACAGTCTAACTCTATGCCAGCGAATGCCAAAATCTTGAAGGGGCCCTCAGTTTTTCTGGTGCAATAGGCACTCCCACATCTTCACAAAATGCTAGGAATCGTTGTGGGTTAATTTGGCATGTGTCCAAGGACTTCGCGGCAATTAAAAAATCATCCAGAATGTGAATTTTGTGAGGGATGTTTAGTTTGTTACAAGCCACCCCTTCCATACCCGTGCTGACAAGAACTAGCTAACCCCATTGGTAAGCAGCAATCAACATCATATCTGCCCTTCCAATGCATACTTATTAGGCAGTAATCCCTGGGGTGCACTGGAATTATACGGAAAGCACTCTGAACGTCAGTCTTAGCACAGCCCGGTGCTATTTTCATTATCATTTCAACTGCGTCGTTAACCGTTGCATAATGTACAGAACAAAAATCTGGCGGGATATCGATCGTCGTTAACTGAGCCTCCGTACGGGTAAGAAAGGTGATAGATCATTCTATATTCACCTGGCTGTTTTTTAGGAATAACCCTTAAGGGGAAAACCTTCAAATTAACAAATGGGGGGTGTTCAAAGGGCCTCGAATACGCCCTTCGCAAATCTCGCTTCTCAACTCATATTGTCGTGTTGGAATGCTGAAGGTAGATTGTCCGAAAATTGATCAAGTTGTGCACCTTGAAAATGGAGACGAAAACCTTGAACAAAACCTGATAATAATTCTTTATAACAATGGGCATCATAGCCCTCTAAATAAAATAACAGCCTCTTAACTCGAACTGGTGTTGGGAGCGCTTCTGTTGTTGGAAGCAGCAGGTTTTTTCCCATGGCCCGGGGATGGTCTTGGTTGCTGGCATCTGGTGACAGGATGGGACTCTCCACAGTGGAAGCACTGGTGTTTATAGGAGCATCCTGAACAATAGACATCCCTGTGGAACCTCCAGCAAAACCCTTTGGGAATGTAGGGGCCTTCATGTTTAGCTCTCTTAGGCTGGCTCCCTGTGGTGGTCCGAAAGGACTGGGACCTTAGCCACAGCTCTGAATGAATTTGATCCCATGGAGCACCCTGAGATTCCCTTAGTTTACGGAAGTTCTCATCATAAAACTTTCAGTTAGCCCCTGATGTAGCCAATTCCCTAATGACCGTGGCATATTTCATTAGAGCGGGGGTGTCCCCGGGTGATCGAGTGGCAAAAGGAGCTAAATATGTCTAAAATGCAGACATCCACTGATCGATATTACTTAGCATTTGCTTCTTACTACTCGGGGCAAGCACCATACAGATGGTGGCCCTCCTTTAGTAGTTTCTACCTTAAGTGTATTCAAAGTAGACAGACTGCAAATTATCTTAGTTGCTAAAAAATATATATCTACGTGTCGCCACTGTTCATCAGTAGGATGCCTAAAGTGCGTGCAATTCCACAATTGGTTTCGGCTCCATTAAATCCTATACCAATTTAGGAGGAGCCACCCTCCATGTGAGCACAGTCACGGACAATGTATAAGTGAGAAAAATAACGCAAAGTAAAATAAAGACGTTGGGCCACCATCTGTATGATGCTTGCCCCGAGTAGTAAGAAGCAAATGGTAAGTAATATCGATCAGTGGATGTCGGCATTTCAGACATATTTAGCTACTTATGCCACCCGGTCACCCGGGGACACCCCCTCTCTAATGAAATATGCCACGGTCATTAGGGAATTGGCTACATCAGGGGCTAACTGAAAGTTTTATGATGAGGACTTCCGGTCCTCGACCTGTATCATTAGGACTACTGGGCAGTAGCAATGCAAAGTCAACAAATTCATTTGCCCAGATCTACTTTTTAACCTTCTCTGGCACTTGGTTAGAGAGCAGTATCGCCACTGACATAAACGTGTTCCCACTTTGGTATCCTGTTGTGTCGTGCGGGCCTACCACACTTTCCATCACCCTATCCACAGTTTGCTGGACAGTGCTGATTTCTAGGATCTCCAGCAGGTTTTCAACACTTGAGTGTTTCTCCTCGAAGGCTCTACAGGATCTGGAACAAACTGTACCTGAGGGCAGTAGATGATGTGGACGCAACCTACGCTGTTGAAGCTGCTGTTTGTAGGGCTTGCGTCACTGCGGTGGTGATAGCGGAGATCAGCTCAGGGGTCAGCTGGGCCACTACGCCTGTAATAGGAGGAATTCCATTGCTCGGTGGACTGCACTCCAGATGGTCGCGGAGTTGCACCCGCATTTGTTCTTCTCCGTTTCGCCACCCTGTCCTCGAAATTTCTGGCAGACTCCTTAGGAGGCATGCTGCATCAAAAATGACACAACCTACACTTAATGTGGTACCAAGCTAGTGAGAAATCAACTAGAAGTGCCACTGGTGGGGTAGTTAAGGGAAGCGATATGATTGAGATACATATTTTTTTCCCATGGTCAACAAAGAATAACCATGCAAAACAGATCGGTAGCTAAAAGAAATAATACTCTCGCGGAACCTGGTCATGAACGGCCAGGAGCTTGGCTCCTGCCGCAGTTTTCCGTGACCCCTATTGAGGAGCAAAGGAGACAAGGGTGACTTTAATCCACACGCACCCATACTAGATTAACACGTTAACATTTTTTTGCTAAAACCCAGAGGTCAAGCAATAAAAGGCAAGAGTGACTTTTAATCCACACGCACCCAAAATCGAGCTGGGGCCGAAGGTGTTGTGAAATTTCGCGCTCCCGCTAAATAACATGGAAGGATCTGACTTACAACGAGAGATTGTCGTTTACATTGGTTGAGCAATATTTCGGTGAGGGCGACCAGTAACAATGTTAATGATTCAGAGTTTGAACTGTGCTCGCACACCTCATGGAAACTAACACAAAAATGGGTGGGCGGTGGTCGCAATCCAAGCGGGATCGAAGCGAATGGTTTGTCTATCGTTCGACCTCCCTTGCCAAAACTTTCGTTGTCCACAATAACTAGGTGAACGTTGCGAAGATCAAACCCTTCGAGCTGACTAGGTTCAACGGATTCGCCTATGCGATACACAGAGCGAGCGGCCATGCAAACGAGCACGTGGTTAGGAAGCGCCGAGAGCTGTATCGTCAACCGAAAACAACGATTAACACTGAACTTTTGAACCGCCCACTGGGAGCTACATTTGTCTAAAACGGACTAAGCCTTATTTAACGTTTTCTCAGCCTCCCTGGCTGACGTTTCCTCCCAGACTGACTTGTCATGAGAAGAACCTCAAGAAAACCTTTTTGTGTTGAAGCTAGGGTAAAAGAGGCCTACAACCAGGCCTGGACGGACTTAAATATCCACTAATCAAGGTCCCGTATGTAATCTGACCCTTCATTAAGTAACATATTAACTCCCGTAACTAGCTGCATGAAATCATTTATTCTTTGCTAGAATAAATTTCCTTCAGGATAAAAAGCGAGAAAAAGTTCAATACTAAAAAATTAAGGAGCTGGCAAAAACTATAAAGCACTATATAAGATGTAATGGCAAATATTAGAGTAGTATAGTATATGACAGTACGTTATGAGGGATTATGAGGGCATTGAGTTCCCTGTTGGTGTAAAAGATTACAGCAAACTTGAGTGGATAAATACTATCAAGATCAACGTTTTTGGCTATGAAATCAAACAATTTAAAAAAAAAATTAGCGTAAGGCTTCAAGTTTGTGTTGTTGCATTCATTCACGAAAAAGAAAACTAGCAGTGTTTTTCCCGCCTTCTGTCACGCCACTTTCCACTATGCTTTGATCTCGCTCTATAATGTATCACGATAGGGATACATTTGATTTTAGTCAAGGCCATGTGACCAAGAATCAGCCATGGCTGTCCCTGTTAATAGTTGAGTGAAAGTCTGTGTATATAACAAGTACTTATATATGGTCATGCAAATAAAGCGCGTTGTTGTTGTAAAAGCTTGTGACTGAAATAGTTTTATTTTCCAGAATTTTTAACAGTGCACTGTATGATGGTAAACAGTAGGTTACAAACTACTCTGTAAAACTATTTATTTAGATATTCTGCATTAAATTGCAGATTCAACAAGTATAGAATAGGAAAAAGAAATGATAGTCCAACACTTATAACCATAACTCACCTCCGAGTAAATATTAGATGAAAGGTTGATTATCTTCCCCTTTGAAATTTAACTGTTCAGTTTATAAGACGTTAAGAATCTTGTTTCCACTTTTTCAAGGTTAACAAAAGCATCATGGACAACATCTCGGAGTTTCTACAGACCATTATACGATATAATATTGGTTCAACCGTTGCAGCGTACCTTTTTAACACTGGACGTATTATAAAAGCAGTAGAAATCTTTAACGAATGTTTGGTGCTCCTTAATGGTAAAGTCCTAGAAACAGTCAAGGAACTTACCACACCACTTGTTATCTATGTATACTATAAACTTATTGATGGGTATACTCTTATGTTCGATCACACCCGTGCGATAGAATGTGGTAAAAAGCTTCTCGAGACAATACACAATAGTTGCCAAAAAGAACAACGAGGGATGGTATTACTTAAACTAGCAAACATCTACTATCAACAAAGCAAATACGAGGAAACAAAACAGTTTTGCGAAGAGGCACTCAGCATCATGATTGAGACTGGAAATAATCGCGAAATTGGAGTATGTTACGGAAATCTAGGAACTGTGTTTATATCTGTCAGCCAATATACCAAGGCTAAAGAATACCTTCAAAAATCACTAGTGATCAGCAAAGAAATCGGTGACAAAAAAACAGAAGCAGCAGCTTACGGAAATCTAGGAACTGTGTTTCTTTCTGTTGGTCAATATACCAAGGCTAAAGAATACCTTCAAAAAGCACTAGTCATCAAGAAAGAAATCGGTGACAAAAAGGGAGAAGCAACTGTTTACGGAAAACTAGGAACTGCGTTTAAATCTGTTGGCCAATATACCAAGGCTAAAAATTACCTTCAAAAAGCACTACTGATTAGCAAAGAAACCGGTGACAAAAAGGGAGAAGCATCTGCTTACGGAAATCTAGGAACTGTGTTTCTTTCTGTTGGTCAATATAGCGAGGCTGAAGAATACCTTCAAAAAGCACTAGTGATCAGAAAAGAAATCGGTGACAAAGAAGGAGAAGCATCAAATTACGGAAATCTAGGAACTGTGTTCTTATCTGTTGGTCAATATGCCAAGGCTAAAGAATACCTTCAGAAAGCACTAGTGATCAGCAAAAAAATCGGTGACAAAAAGGGAGAAGCATCTGTTTACGGAAATCTAGGAACTGTGTTTCTTTCTGTTGGTCAATATACCGAGGCTGAAGAATACCTTCAAAAAGCACTCGTAATCAGGAAAGAAATCGGTGACAAAGAAGGAGAAGCATCAAATTACGGAAATCTAGGAGCTGTGTTCTCATCTGTTGGTAAATATACCAAGGCTAAAGAATACCTTCAGAAAGCACTAGTAATAAGCAAAGAAATCGGTGACAAAAAAGGAGAAGCATCTTTTTACGGAAATCTGGGAACTGTGTTTCGATCTGTTGGTCAATATACCGCGGCTGAAGAATACCTTCAAAAAGCACTAGTAATCAGGAAAGAAATCGGTGACAAAGAAGGAGAAGCATCAAATTACGGAAATCTAGGATCTGTGTTCTCATCTGTTGGTCAATATACTAAGGCTGAAGAATACCTTCAGAAAGCACTAGTAATAAGGCAAGAAATCGGTGACAAAAAAGGAGAAGCAACAGATTACGGAAATTTAGGAGCTGTGTTCTTAGCTGTTGGTCAATATACCAAGGCTGAAGAATACCTTCAGAAAGCACTAGTCACCAGCAAAGAAATCGGTGACAAAAAAGAACAAGCATCCGCTTACAGAAATCTAGGAACTGTGTTTCTCCCTGTTGGTCAATATACCAAGGCTGAAGAATACCTTCAAAAAGCGATAGTAATCAGCAAAGAAATCGGTGACAAAAAAGAAGAAGCATCTGCTTACGGAAATCTAGGAACTGTATTTAAATCTGTTGGTCAATATACCAAGGCTGAAGAATTCCTTCAGAAAGCACTAAAGATCAGGAAAGAAATCGGTGACAAAGAAGGAGAAGCAGCTGCTTACGAAAATCTAGGAGCTGTGTTCTCATCTGTTAGTCAATATATCAAGGCTGAAGAATACCTTCAGAAAGCACTAGTGATCAGGAAAGAAATCGGTGACAAAGAAGGAGAAGCATCAGATTACGGAAATCTAGGAACTGTGTTTCGATCCGTCGGTCAATATACCAAGGCACAAGAATACCTTCAGAAAGCACTAGTGATGAAGAAAGAAATCGGTGACAAAAAGGGAGAAGCAGCAGATTATGGAAATCTAGGAAGTGTGTTTCTTTCTGTTGGTCAATATTCCAAGGCTGAAGAATGCCTTCAAAAAGCACAGGTGATCAGCAAAGAAATCGGTGACAAAAAGGAAGAGGCATCCGCTTACGGAAGTCTAGGTACTGTGTTTCGATCTGTTGGTCAATATACCAAGGCAGAAGAATACCTTGAGAAAGCACTAGTGATCAGCAAAGAAATCGATGACAAAAACGGAGAAGCATTTGCTTCCGGAAGTCTAGGTACTGTGTTTCGATCTCTTGGTCAATATACCAAGGCTCAAGAATACCTTCAAAAAGCACTAGTGATCAGCAAAACAATCGGTGACAAAGAAGGAGAAGCATCATATTACGAAAATCTAGCTACTGTGTTTGTTTCTGTTGGTCAATGTACCAAGGCTGACGAATACCTTCAAAACGCACTAGTAATCAGGGAAGAAATCCTTGACAAAAAAGCAGAATTATCTGCTTACGGAAATCTAGGAACTGTGTTTCGATCTGTTGGTCAATATACCAAGGCTGAAGAATACCTTCAAAAAGCACTAGTGATCAGCAAAGAAATCAATGACAGAAACGGAGAAGCAGCAGCTTACGGAAATCTCGGAACTGTGTTTCTTTCTTTTGGTCAATATCCTAAGGCTGAAGAATACCTTCAAAAAGCACTGGTAATCAGGAAAGAAATCGGTGACAAACAAGGAGAAGCATCAAATTACGGAAATCTAGGAACCGTGTTTCGATCTGTTGGTCAATATACCAAGGCTGAAGAATACCTTCAAAAAGCACTAGTGATCAGCAAAGAAATTGGAGACAAAGAAACAGAAGCAGCAGCTTACGGAAATCTAGGAACTGTGTTTCTTTCTGTTGGTCAATATACCAAGGCTGAAGAATACCTTCAAAAAGGACTGGTGATTAGCAAACAAATCGGTGACCAAAAGGGAGAAGCATCTGCTTACGGAAATTTAGGAACTGTGTCTCGATCTTTTGGTCAATATACCAAGGCTGAAGAATACCTTCAAAAAGCACTGGTGATCAGCAAAGAAATCGGTGACAAAGAAGAAGAAGCATCAAATTACGGAAATCTAGGAACTGTATTTCTACTTGTTAGTCAATATACCAAGGCTAAAGAGTACCTTCAAAAAGCACTGGTGATCAGCAAAGAAATCGGTGATAAAAAAACAGAAGGATCTGCCTACGGAAATCTAGGAACTGTATTTCGATCTGTTGGTCAATATACCAAGGCTGAAGAATACATTCAGAAAGCACTAGTGATTAGCAAAGAAATCGGTGACAAAGGAGGAGAAGCATCAAATTACGGAAATCTAGGATCTGTGTTCTCATCTGTTGGTCAATATACCAAGGCTGAAGAATACCTTCAGAAAGCACTAGTGATAAAGCAAGAAATCGGTGACAAAAAAGGAGAAGCAACAGATTACGGAAATCTAGGAACTGTGCTTCTGTCTGTTGGTCAATATACCAGGGCAGAAGAATACCTTCAGAAAGCACTAGTGATCAGGAAAGAAATCGGTGACAAAGAAGGAGAAGCATCAGATTACGGAAATCTAGGAAATGTGTTCCGATCCGTCGGACAATATAACAAGGCAGAAGAATACCTTCAGAAAGCACTAGTGATGAAGAAAGAAATCGGTGACAAAAAGGGAGAAGCAGCAGATTATGGAAATCTGGGAAGTGTGTTTCTTTCTGTTGGTCAATATTCCAAGGCTGAAGAATACCTTCACAAAGCACTAGTGATCAGCGAAGAAATCGGTGACAGAAAAGGAGAAGCATCAAATTACGGAAATCTAGGAACTGTGTTTCAATCTGTTGGTCAATATACCAAGGCAGAAGAACACTTTGAGAAAGCACTAGTAATTCAGAAAAAAATCGGTGACAAAAAAGGAGAAACCTCTGCTTACGGAAATCTAGGAATTGTGTTTCTTTGTGTCGGTCAATATACTAAGGCTAAAGAATACCTTCAAAAAGCACTAGTGATCAGCGAAGAAATCGGTGACAAAGAAGGAGAAGTATCAAACTATGGAAATCTAGGAACTTTTTTTCAATATGTTGGTCAATATACCAAGGCTGAAGAGTACCTTCAAAGAGCACTAGTGATCAGCCAAGAAATTGGTGCCAAAAAAAAAGAAGCATCTGCTTACGGAAATCTAGGAACTGTGTTTCTTGATGTTGGTCAATATACCAAGGCTGAAGAATACCTTCAAAAAGCACTAGTGATCAGGAAAGAAATTGGTGACAAAGAAGGAGAAGCAGTAGATTACGGAAATCTAGGAAATAAGTTTCAATCTGTTGGTCAATATGCCAAAGCTGAAGAATACCTTCAGAAAGCGCTAGGGATCAAGAAAGAAATCGGTGACAAACGTGGAGAATCAACTGTTTGCTTAAATCTAGGAAATGTGTGCCGTTCTGTTGGTCAATATACCAAGGCCGAAGAATACCTTCAAAAAGCACTCACGATCAAAGAAGAAATCGGAGACAAAGCTGGTGTTGGAGCTTCATACTTATATCTGGGAATACTATGTCGAGAATTTCAGCTTGATGCAAAAAGTCAAGAATTTGCTTATAAAGCACTTGAGATAAGCTATGAAATAGGAGACATTGAAATGCAGTTTAAAAGCCACCTTACAATTGCTCTGAACGCGTTAGTGGCAGGAAGAAGCATAACTGAACTTGTGCGAAATCTGTATCAAAGCATTCAGAAGTGCGAAGAAATGCATGATTTTTTAAGAGTCAAAGATCAATTCAAAATTTCTTTTTTTGATGAGCATGTGTCCCCATACCTTCTTCTTTGTAGGTTGCTGCTTGTTACAGGCAGTTATTATGAAGCTCTTTACGTTGCCGAGCTTGGACGGTCCAGAGCACTGACCGACGTACTCTCAGATACGTACTCTGTGGAAAAAGGGATATCATTTAACCCACCATCATGGATTGGTATTGAGAACATCATGAACAAAAATGCACTTAGTTCTTGTCTTTATGTTTCCTGCTTCGGTGATAGGATGTACTTTTGGATCGTCAAGCCAAACAAAATTATAGTTTTTCGACAAACGAGACTCAAAGAAAGTGCAGATGAAGTGTTTAAAAATGATAAATCTGGCGTCTTTCTCGATTTACGTCGAGGCCAATGCGAAGATCGATCATTATTTTCATGTGTAAACTCCCCGCCATCATGCAAACCATCTCAGGGTGACAGCTTCGAATCGTTGCGTCTTATAGAAGAAGAGGAAGACGAAATTCGCGACTCTAAACTTTTAACCCTCACTGATGGTTACAACATGATAGTCGCTCCTGTAGCTGACTTACTCCAAGAATCAGAAATCATTATTGTACCGGATAACTTGTTGTATCCAATTCCTTTTACTGCTTTAATGGATGATAATGGAAAGTATTTATCGGATACTTTCAGGATTCGTATTGTCCCTTCCTTGACGACTCTTAAGTTGATTCAGCTCAGCCCAGAAGACTACCATAGTAAAACCGGTGCACTGATCGTAGGAGAGCCAGACGTTAGTGATGTATATTACCAAGGAAACCTTCTGCAGTTAAACTCACTGCCTTGGGCGAGAGAAGAAGCAGAGATGATTGGGCGACTGCTCGGTGTTCAACCGTTGCTTGGAAGGAATGCAAATAAGCAGGCAGTCCTGGAAAGCATGCATTCAGTAAGTCTCATTCACTTCGCTGCTCATGGTTATGCTGAACGTGGAGAAATAGCTCTTTCCCCTATAAGCTCCTGCGGAACTCCACACGAAGAAGACTACTTATTGACGATGGCTGAAATTTCACAAGTTCGACTAACAGCCAAGCTGGTTGTCCTTAGCTGCTGTCATAGTGCACGTGGTCAGGTAAGGGCTGAGGGAATTGTTGGAATCGCTCGAGCATTTCTAGCATCGGGTGCACGCGCCGTGTTGGCGGCACTGTGGGCTGTAGAGGACGAAGCTACTATGTGGTTTATGAATCGTTTTTACCAGCACCTTGTTCATGGTGAAAGTGCCAGTGAATCTCTTTACCAGGCCATGAAATCGATGAGAGAAAATCGCTTTTCTGACGTCGAGCAGTGGGCACCCTTCATGCTGATCGGAGATGATGTAACATTCAAAGGTTTGTATTTGATATTTATAATTTTTAGGTTTTTCTAGCTGTTTTTAGTCAAAATATGTGAAATGAATGTTCGTGACAACACATTATTTCAAAAAAAATATTTTTAAGGGAGTTATACTGAGTCTTGTTTTATTGTTTTTTCCAACCCTGTTCATGAAAATGAGGCAACTGGAGAGAAGGCCGAATTTTATTTTCCGATTTTCATTGAATATTTCGTAAAGCATGCATGCTCGGATCCAAAATAACTAACTAAAATAAAAATGTAGAAAACGATAGTTGAGATTACAAAGAGCATACGAAAACAAGTTGACTCATAGAGAAGAGAAGTAAGTGGCTGACAAACAAACTTTTTCTTAAGGTTGTACCTGATGAAAAAAAAAAACGTCGACTATTCCAATACAACTTTCCTGAATTTTTAGCATATTAATAATTTCCTCAAAGTGTAAAGGTTTGCTATTTGTTTGACTTTGAAAAAAAAACCTGTGTTAGACATATTATAGGTAAACATTTAGCGCAACGAGCAACAGAAGCATGTTGATCGATGTCTAAAATAAATCGTGCAAAGAATGAGAATACTTTCGAAAGGGAACCGTGATGATTAGTTTTTCTATTTGCAGGTGCATTTGATAAGAGCAGATCGAAAGATGGCGAAGGTGCAACGGAAACAAAGAACTTGTAAACTGAGAGCAAACATGTCGTTTAAGGTGACAACTACTGTCACAGCTGTACATAAATGTATATACCCAGGATCTCAATGAAGTAGTCTTGTCTGAGACCCGCAAAGAGAAAAGGTGATAATTGTACTTTTAAAGCAGTCGCCATTTTGATACGTTACAGGCGAAGGTGAAGCATGAGCTGAGAGCGGAGAACAAGGAGAAGTGGTAGGCAGGACTAGTTAGTCGTCCTCAAAGTGGAGACGTTAAAGTTGTATAGACCTTCTGAACCTACGTCTACTATATTAGTCAGGACTTCTTTCGTTCAACGTGACGTCTGCTACTCGTTAATCCTGTGCCTACGCTTGCTTGAAATAAGCTCAATCACTGACATGTCTTACATGAACACAAGTATTACTTTGGTTTGATAAATTTTGTAGAGGTATTGATCTTGACGAACGTGATGAAATGCCACATAGATATCTAACCGGAAAAAAGGGACCGGGAATTAAGTGCTCTTCGCGAGGGGCACCCAAAGACGGTTTCCTCCTAAATACATTGAAAACACTTTTTAGGCAATCCAGAATGCTTTTATATCTCTAGAAATACATTCTATATCTGCTCGGTCATCTCAGGGGTGCTTGAGTCTTTTCGAAATTACAAGGGCTTGTGTATTATTTTCTCGAAAATTTTAGATGCAATTTAGCGTATTACGAAAGTGAGAATTTTTCTGATTTCTCTCTCCATCATATTTTTTAATCCGAAAATAATTTTAGGTTTCATTTTTTTTCTACGAAAAACAGCCTAACGTAGGGAGGGAAATGTGAGAAATTAAACTTAATTCAGAAAATCGTAGGGTATTTTACATAAGCTCCAAAAAATTGTACATGAATGGTTCGTCATCTAGACATTTTTAGCTGTCCTCAAATAATAGAAAATTCTACAGTCTGTAGGCACTCTTCTTCGAACAGATATTTTACAGAAAATCGTCGTTGCATTGTTGGGTACCTCAGCTTTGCGTCAATACGATACTTACGTTATTGCTTTTAAGTTGTTTTTTATTTGCCTAAGATCATTCACCACCCCGATGCTTTAGCGGAAAGTACTAAATCAATTCAGCATGATGGCGAGTCTTAGAGGACGCAAACAAAGAAAATGAATAAACATGTTTGTGTCCTCTAAGACTCGCTATCCTGCTGAATTTTCATATATTGAAAGACCTTCCATTAGTGACTGATAAGACTTAACAACTCGGGCGATGTACGAGATTGAATTCTTCCGTTTTGAATCAGGCGTTTTCCAGTCCTCTGCCCTGCCCTGTCATACCTGCTAGGGCTGATCTGTTCTTTTTTTTTTTTTTTAACGTTAACTGACACCATTTAATGGGTAGGTGCCCACCAGAATTTAGAAGTAAGGATTTATCTGACTTGGTCCTCTTACAGCATTATGAACCCGGTTCAGTTATGAAACGGACTTGAGATCTTTAGAATGTCGGCAAATTCTAAAGTCTTTCCAGGAATGTCATTCTGTTTTTTTTAAGAAAGGAGCCGGCCTCTCGATCACTACAGCGTCTTTGTGTAATTTGTTAGCTTATTTCCATTAGAATTTCACGCCTCTGATTAGAGTTCTGTTATAAATAGTGTAGGTTAGCTTTTTTTCTTAGCCAAAGCAATCATCAAATAACTTTGTTTTCAAGAGAGGAGGCTACTTAGTGAAAGGTTAGTTATTTAGAGAGGACAGAGGGCAAATTGTTGTTGCTCGAAATATCTGAAAGTTTAAAAAAGAGGAAAATCTCAACACCGTAACTGTTCGTCAGTAGGACGATGTGACTTTCAGTTTCCAGTAATGATTCACATAATAACAAAACATGACCAGCTACTATTTTAACCTGATTCTGTAACGACTTGTCGTTAGTGTTCCCCTCCGCCTCAGTGAAATAATTAGCAGCAAGAGCCGAATCAGCTCATTCTCTTTTGTTAACAGGAGAAATGATGGGATGGAAGGCTGGATGTGAAATCTAGTAGAGGGACTAGTACTGATTCCTCTGGGATCCGTCCCCAGTCGTCTCGCTAGGAGATACGCAC
>CALNXK010000052.1:0-62500 GCA_942486035.1 Porites lobata | reverse complement strand
CGAAATGTACATGCTATTTGATTCAAAAGAGAAAATTCCAGTACAAGCAATAATCTAAGGGTTTGAAACAATATTACATGTAATCATTGGAATATATTCATTCTAAAATTGAACTAATCGCGATGAAGTTTGAAAGAACGGTATTTGGCTCTGGGTGTCCTTGCCTATTGTAAGGGAGTTAGGACTGGTCGATAGCTCGATAACACGTAAGACGTAGGCGAGTGTGTCTCCAATGGTTTGACCACACGTTGATGTTCCGTGTGTAAATATTTGCATAATATGTGACAAACGAACTTCATTTCAGTTTTCTAAATAAAATGTTTGTATGAGAGGATGTTTACTTAGCTCTTTTTACTTTCCAAAAAAGCGAGACAGTTTAAACTTTCGTTCTTTTTGCGTCCTTAATATTGGCGAATTGACTCTTTCCCAAAGAAAGATTTTGCTAACATTGTTTTCGTTGTCGGTTCCTTATCTCGACACAAAAAATGAACACATTAAGGTATTTAGATTAAAATCGGTCTTAACTATTCGGCATTCAGTTTTGAATTTGTTATAGTTTTTGTTTCTTGGAATGCAGGGAAAGTCCCAGAATTTTCCACATCGGCTAAAGGCACGAAAGGGTGGCTGACCTCGAGGTAAGTAGTTGGTTTTTAAAGAATAAACCCATCTTAGCTAGCTTACCTTTTTCTATTTTATATCTTACTTGAGATCTTAATTTTCGCACTAAGTTTCCTGAATTGCGATTGTGCATAACAGACTCTTAAAACTCGACCTCGATTAGTAGGGATCGTTTGTGGCGTGATTTCAAAAGTTCGAAGCAACTCTTTAAAGAGCTCATAGAGTCAAATAGTTTTGCCTTTACGAAATGGATTCCCTTACACAGAAAAGCTTATAAATATTCCCAGTTGATACAGCCATGTAACGCCGGGCTTATGTCTATTTCATGAATGTTAATTGGACTGCGTATTCCTTTCTTTTTATCTTGGTATCGTTATCGTACGAGGCTCTGATTTCTGATCTTAAAATGCGGGGAGTCCTAAAGCTTTATTGTACTTCACTGAACTCTTAGAGATAGATTTCCTGGCAAGCTCTTGGTAGTGTAACATACATATTATGTCACAAACATGAATCATTTCCGTTTTTTTTTCTTATGTTTGTATTGGAGTCCTCTTCACTTTATTGGAAAGCAAACATTCCCAAATGTCATTCCTTTTTGTAGGCCGGGTTAATATTGGTGGAATTAGGTTTTCAGAGCGTAAGTGTTATAATACATTTTGGCACCGCTACATTCGATTGCTAGGTTCGTTAACCTTACAAAGCGAAACAGCCGTTGAGGTCTTCTTAGCAAAGTCAGGCGCCACAAACTTCCACGGAGGAAGGTGAGTAGTTTGACTTCCCCTTAGTACCAAGAAAAATTCCCAATATTTCCTTGCGGTCAATAAATCCCCGCGATTTCTATTTTCAAACACGCGCTTGACGATCTTAAAAGAGAAAATACAGGACATGGGAACAGGGTAGCCTTTCCCAAGTTTTAGAGATTTCTAGGCAATACTTGCTCCTTCCAACAATATTTTACAGTTAATGTATCTCTATACACATGTACCATCTCTTTCCATGTTGATTACACCATTTCTCAATGATTTATCAGTTTAGCACTTAAAAGATGACAATACTTCGCCCAACTTCGTTCAATAATTGATTATTATTCACATCTAGGGGCCATTTATGTGAAGTCTTCATGTAATGACGTCCGCTTTTGGCGTCCATTTTAGACCAGTATCGAATTATTAAAAATTCATAACTGGCTCTGAGGTCGAGGAGAGCAAAAGGAAATGTGTCGCATTGAGGTTCGTTGATGGACAATTCATTTATTTCTTTATCTTCCCCTTAGCATCGAAATCAAGTATGAATTTTCATAATTTGAAACTGCCTGTTCAGGGAAAGTCCCGGGTTTTTAAGCAGTTGTACAGTAGTCGCGAACTGAAGGCACAAAAGAATACGTTGGGTAGTACAGGAAAGCCTGTTTGGTAAATTTCAAGGAGCTGCCGTAAAAACTATAATGTTTTTCTACACTTTAATTAGAGGATTCTAATGGACGTTTTTCTTATACAGACATTTTAAGAAAACTTTTTTCAACAATAGCCGTTTTATCCTGGTAAAAAAAAAATTGAAAAAGTCAACTTCTGAAGATCGTAGGTAAGTTAGTAAAAAAAATGAAATAAAATAAAAATTCCCAATATTCGCCTGCGGTCAATAAATCCCTGCGATTTCTATTTTCATGCGCGCGTTCCACGATCTTAAAAGAGGAAATAGCGGATATGGGAACAGGCCTTTCTTTCCCAAGTTTTAGGGATTTCTAGGCAATATTTGCTCCTTCCAACAAATTTTACAGAAAAAAAGGGCGTTGGGTGCCCCTGGTATGAAGGTTCCAAACGATATAAAAATTCATGCTGCCTCGTGACACGTCATGTATGTTATATCAAGGGCTAGGGTGTTTCTTTTGGGGAATTATTAACATACGAGGCTTTATTCCTTAGAATACAGGGACAATCCCAGAATTTCAATTTTCACTTTCCTTTCTCTACTTCTGGTGAGAGAGATTTCTTTGTGAGTACGTTAGTCTAGCCATTTACATTTCCTAGTTTAAGATTCGAACATTCAGCTTCAGTTCTTGAGATCAGATGCCAACCAGGAAGTTAGAAGAGAGAGCTGTTTGTCGGCTTTCCTTATTCTCGGAAAGCGAAACGATTTCTTATTCTTGTTGATGATCAGCGGGAGGGCAAATTAAGATTTCTTTCGTTGCGATGTCTAAATACTGGCAGACTCTTCGTCAACAAAAAATTCAGAGAACGTTCCCTTGATACAAGGAGAATGGCTACTTTAAGGAATTGCAAATTTAAAAGCATTGCTCGGTTAATTCAAACTATTTAGTTTAACGTCCAGCGAATTGGATATAACCTTGTTTGGGTTTACGGTTTCATATGCGATATTTTGAACTTAAAATGTCGGAAGGTACAAAAAACGTAATTTATTCTCACTGATAGTTGTGAATCTTTTGCGTTCATCCATTTTACAGTTTGAGGAACAGAAAGTGACGGGTTGTTCCCTACTTTTTAATTTTATTCACGCAAAGTTTTTTTTACCGATTAATATGCAGTTGGTTGATTCTCTCTTGTCTTTTCATGACCAACTTTGATCTCTTGTATCTCTCTTTAATTTCCTGGCGGCTTAGAATACAATGTATATCAGCATTATTTGTTTAACTAGATCTTCTAATTTTATAAGTTTCTTTGGACCGTGTCCTCTAGTAGCAAGAGTTTAATCAATAAACACGTTAATGCGACATTCTCCGCTTTGTTAATGGTTTCAACGAGTCCAACTATGCTTTTCTGGTCTTAGACTACATCGGCGGGTTTCAAAAACTCAATTGGAATACGCATCTCTTCTCAGGGGATAATACACAGCTGTACGTATATAGAAGTACAAAAAAAAACTCATCCAGCAATTGACCCAATCCCCACTAGCTTTTGTTAACTGGGCTGCCTCAAGCCACGCGCAAGTTCATAAAATGGGTAGCTTTCTCCGTCAAAAAATGAGCACTATCAATCACTAACCCAGTAAGCTAGAGGGCGTTGCGTGATCCTTCAAAAACTCATTAATAATTCATAAGCCCAGTGGCCTATCAAATAGTCGATAATACATCACACGCAGTGACTTTAAATCGATATAACCTCCCCTTATTAGTATGTGGTGTTTTATCAGATATTAAGTCACTGCACGTGACCTATGAATATTAATTATCAGCACAGCAACTGACACAACAAATGGTGGGTGAATATTTAATGTTCTTTCAAAATAACACACGCAGTAAATTTACCATTGGACAAAATTAAACTTTGTTCTTTCACCAATTTAATCAGCCAAAAGTTCAGTGACTCAAGGGTAATATTGGTTACGGTAGTGTCCAAGCGTTGTAATCAAGACTTGAGTTGTGAATACGCAAGGCTCGAGTACTGGATTTTTGTTTACCTACCGTTCCGCCATGCCAAAAAAAATTTTCCGAAGTCTACTTTTTCACTTTACTTGATGACCTTGGTTTACCATTATCAATTAACTTCCTTTCTTCCTTGGCATTTTTAGGCTTCCGAGAAGATCTAGAACAAAACACCACTGATCGTCTTCGGTTAGTTTCGTTCGTAGACTGGAACATTTCTAAACGCGTGTGAGATTTGATTTTATTGCATGTCTAGTATCAAATTAACGTAATTTTTTTTTCGTGTGCTAATTTCCAATGTTCACAAAAGCGTCATTGTTATCAACTCCATGTAGACACGTTTTTCCAGAAATGTCTTTGAACTCGTTCAATAAACTCGCAGCACGTGTTTCATTGGGTCTAAAATCGCTCGCCTTCGGCTCAGGATTTTAAACCGATAAAACACTGCTGCTCGTTTATTAAAGGGAACCTCCACTTCAACAAAAAGATAACTTTAAATCACAGGAAATAACTGTTACAGTCAAGTCAATCTAAAATATTTTTAAAGAAAGCGTTTGTATCCGAAAGAAATAATTTTTAGATTCGCCTATTTTTGTTTTCAAATTTTGCGGGCGTCGCCATCTTGAATAATTGTGACGTGTAATGGTTGCCCTATTGTTATTAAACAAAAGCGCTTTGTGTCAGAACAATACAGCAACCGTAGCACGTCACAATTATTCAAGATGGCGGCGCCCGCGAAATTTGAAAGTGAAAATAAGCGATTTTAAAATTCACTTTTCCTGATATAAACACTTTTTTTAAGACAAATTTCGAACAAATTTGTTTATCAACATAATTTTATTCGATTTAAACTTATTCTGTAGTAAGAGTGGAGGTTCCCTTTAAACCGTTACATAAAGCATGTTTGTCCATATTTGCATAGTCTCTTTTCTCCCTTTTTGAAAGTCAAAATTTCGGATAAGAATAAAGAAGAGTCATCCAACGAAAACAGGAACTTTGAGAATATTGCGCACAAGTTCTTCTCATAGCCTCATTGGCGAAAGGGCAAATAACCGCGCAAAAGGTTGTTCATCTGTTTTTTGCTTCATGTTAGACCTAATTAATTCTTGATTCCTTTTTAGACACTGAAAGACCTTTCACTCAAAGCATTTGTTGCAGGCATAACTAATATCAGTTTGACCAAAACTGTACATGTTGCAGTCTCACTGAATGAAGCAGGCCCATTTGCTTTAAGAAATTCTTTTATGGATGACACAGAGGCTATGGCACTTTCTCCAGCATACATTTTCAAAATAATAAGCTGTGTTTCAAGATGTTCCCTGTTCTTATCTGAACCATAAAAGTTTCAGGTTGCATTGATCATGGATAACTTGAGAAATCGCCTCATGAAACCGTCTTGAGAAGCAAGTTTTTCGAGATTCGTGTAATAGATTTTAGAGACGTAGCGTGAGATTTTAAAGGTGTAACGTAAAGGGGGAAAAGTTAGAGGGCCGAAGGCGCTCAAAATTAGGGGGGTTGGGGGGCATGCTTCCCCAGAAAATTTTTACCTAGGGGCTCGTATATGCTATTTCCTGCATTATCCACAGGACATTTTAATAAATACGAAAGAAAATGCAAATGGTTAGAATATATTTTACCTATCTCTAATGTTGTCGTTAAGGTACAATGTTAACGGATAAAAAAGGTGAACAATGACGCCATCGAGGAAATTACAAGCCAAGGACGAGATCAGTAGCCTGCATGACAGCTGTCTCTCCTCGTCTTCCCTGCGAAACATCGCTAGTGATGAGGAGCGAGGAGAGACGGCTGTATAGCGCTGGCTAAGGGCGCGACAGAGCTTTAAAAAGACTCGAGAGGTTAAAAAATTAGCCCTAACAACATATTTTATAAAATCGAAAGAAGAATTGGGTTGTGTTATTAACTCAGTATTTTCAACGGTAAAGTGGTGGTCTTCTTTTTAAAAAAATTTTCGCCCAAAAAGTGAGGGGCACGGGCCGTACCCCCCCGCCCCCCTCCTCCTACTCCTACGGCCCTAATTTATACCATCGAATCGATGGTATGTTGCTTGCGTCTTCCAAATATGCTAAGCGCCACTTATTATCAGGAATTAGCCGGGGGAATTGGAGCCAATATTTTGAATGAATAATAAATAGAGGATATTACGTGGCCGCGCGGAGATACGAAATGTCTCTTCGAGTGTTGAGAAAAATATTTCACGAGTGAGCGCGTAGCGAATGAATGAAATAATCTTTAACACAAGAAAAGAAATTTCGTATCTTTAAACGGCCATGTAATGTTCTATCTATTTTATAAACGCCAATAAAAAACCAAACTATTTCGCTTTGATATTTTTTTAAGTGCTAGAGAATACGAATGTGTCAGAACTAAAAATGGAACGAAATACACAGCCTTTAAATATAAATTCTTTTTCTTTGCAACGTAACAAATTAAGAGCTATCCTAAAATATATATGGCTCATAGAATTTTACATGTCGAAAAAAGCCAGCTGTAAGCAAGACTATTTTTAGACATCAAATCCAATTTGCCCTACATTTATAACTTACATCCATTTAAAATAAAGAGCGAGAAAAAGTCCAGTAATAAAAATTAAGGAGCTGGTAAAAACTAAAAATAAAAGCACTTCATAAGATGTAATGGCAAATATTAGAAACAAAAGTTAGACTGGGTAAGTAAAGATATCAAACAGAGTGGGGAATGAGTCAGGAGTAAGAGAGAACCTGGGTTCGCCGATTTTCAAAGCTTGTGACAAACAGTTGTATTTTCCAGAATTTTCAACAGTACGGTGTATGATGGCAAATAGCAGGTTACAAACTACTCTGTAAAACTATTTCTTTCATAGATATTCTGCATTTGCAGATTCAACAAGTATAGAATAGACCTTGTCAGGGTTTGGACGCCATTTTGACGAGCAGGCAAACGCGTGAGAAATTACAGTGTTTGTATGAGAATCTAATGTCGCATAGTTTCCGTAGAAGGGCTGTTCTAAAACAATATGATTTGTAAACTAAAGCTTCACTCCTAAGGATTCTCCTGAAAAAATTTAAGGGCGTTAAATGCACTAGAAGACCTAGAACCACTTTTTGAAAATTTCTATACATTTGTCTGTAAGAAAGTCCCGGGAAAATTACAGACAAATATGTCGAAAATCTATAGCAAGCCTGTGGAGAAATGTAAGCAAAGGTACGCCCCCAAAATGTTGTAGGACAATCCTTTGCCTTGTAGCTTTAGTTTACAATTGATATTCTTTTCAGAACAGCCGTTTTACGGAAATTATTCGACATTAGATTCTCATACAAACACTGTAATTTCTCACGCGTTTGCCTGCTCGTCAAAATGGCGTCCAAACCCTGACAAGGTCTAAATTCGGCCAAAGAAATGATGGTCCCGCACTTATGATCGTGACTTAACTTACCTCAATAAATCTTAGACGAAAGCTTGATTATCTTGCCCAAGAAGTTTAACTGTTCAGTTAAAGAATCGTGTTTCCACTTTCTTACTCTTAAAATATTTTTTCTCAAGGTCAAGAAAAAAGGATCATGGACAACATCTCGGAGTTTCTACAGACCATTCGTATTGGTGCAGTCGTTGCAACTTTTCTTTTCAACACTGGACGTATTATAAAAGCGGTGGACATCTTTAACGAATGCTTGGTGCTCCTTAACGGGAAAGCCCTAGAGACAATCAAAGAACTTACGACACCAGTTGTTATCTATGTATATGATAAACTTCTTGATGGCTATACTCTTATGCACGATCACACCCGTGCAATAGAATGTGGTAAAAAGCTTCACGTGACACTACACAATAGTGGTCGAAAAGAAGAAGGAGGGATAATATTACTTAAACTAGCAAAAATCTACTATAAAAGAAGCAAATACGAGGAAACAAAACAGGTTTACGAGAAGGCACTCAGCATCATGATTGAGACTGGAAACAATCGCGGAATTGGAATATGTTACGGAAATCTGGGAGCTGTGTTTAAATCAGTTAGTCAATATACCAAGGCTGAAGAATACCTTCAAAAAGCACTAGTGATCAGGAAACAAATCGGTCACAAAAAAGGAGAAGCAGAAGATTACGGAAATCTAGGAACTGTGTTTCTTTCAGTTGGTCAATATACCAAAGCTAAAGAATACCTTCAAAAAGCACTAGTGATCAGAAAAGAAAACGGTGACAAAAAAGGTGAAGCAACTACTTACGGAAATCTAGGAACTGTGTATCAGTCTGTTTGTCAATATACTAAGGCTGAAGAATACCTTCAAAAAGCACTAGCAATCAGGAAACAAATAGGTGACAAAAAAGGAGAACCAACAGATTACGTAAATCTAGGAACTGTGTTTCTTTCAGTTGGTCAATATACCAAGGCTGAAGAATACCTTCAAAAAGCACTAGTCATCACGAAAGTCATCGGTGACAAAAATGGAGAAGCGGCTGTTTACGGAAATCTAGGAGCTATGTTTAAATCTGTTGGTCAATATACCAAGGCTGAAGAATACATTCAAAAAGCACTATTGATCAGGAAACAAGTCGGAAACAAAAAAGGAGAAGCAGAAGATTACGGAAATCTAGGAAATGTGTTTCTTTCAGTTGGTCAATATACCAAGGCTGAAGAATACCTTCAAAAAGCACTAGTGATCAGGAAAGAAATCGGTGACAAAAGAGGAGAAGCAACAGATTACGGAAACCTAGGGACTGTGTTTCTTTCAGTTGGTCAATATACCAAGGCTGAAGAATACCTTCAAAAAGCACTAGTGATCAGGAAAGAAATCGGTGACAAAAGAGGAGAAGCAACAGATTACGGAAACCTAGGAACTGTGTTTCTTTCAGTTGGTCAATATACCAAGGCTGAAGAATACGTTCAAAATGCACTAGTCATTAGGAAACAAATCGATGACAAAGAAGGAGAAGGATCTGCTTACGGAAATCTAGGGACCGTGATGCAATCTGTTGGTCAATATACCAAGGCTCAAGAATACCTTCAAAAGGCACTAGTGATCAGCAAAGAAATCGGTAACAAAGAAGGAGAAGCATCTGCTTACGGAAGTCTAGGAACTGTGTTTCTAGCTGTTGGTCAATATACCAAGGCTGAAGAATACCTTCAAAAAGCACTAGTCATCACGAAAGTCATCGGTGACAAAAATGGAGAAGCGACTGTTTACAGAAATCTGGGAGCTGTGTTTAAATATGTTGGTCAATATACCAAGGCTGAAGAATACCTTCAGGAAGCACTAGTTATCAGGAAAGAAATCGGTGACAAAGCAGGAGAAGCAACAGATTACGGAAATCTAGGAGCTGTGTTTCTTTCAGTTGGTCAATATACCAAGGCTGAAGAATACCTTAAAAAAGCACGAGTTATCAGGAAACGAATCGGTGACAAAGCAGGAGAAGCAACAGATTACGGAAATCTAGGAACTGTGTTTCTTTCAGTTGGTCAATATACCAAGGCTGAAGAATACCTTCAAAAAGCACTAGTGATCAAGAAAGAAATCGGTGACAAAAAGGGAGAAGGATCTGCTTACGGAAATCTAGGAGCTCTGTTTAAATCTGTTGGCCAATATACCAAGGCTCAAGAATACCTTCAAAAGGCACTGGTAATCGAAGAAGAAACCGGAGACAAAAGAGGTGTTGGAGCTTTATACTTACATCTGGGAAAACTTTGTCGAGAATTTCAGCTCAATGCTAAGAGTCAAGAATTTGCCAATAAAGCACTTGAGATAAGTTACGAAATAGGAGACATTGAAATGCAGTTTAACAGCCACCTTACCATTGCTTGGAACGTTTTAGTGACAGGAGGAAACATAACTGAACTTCTGCGAAATCTGTATGAAAGCATTCAGAAGTGCGAAGAAATGCATGATTTTTTCAGAGTGAAAGATCAATCAAAAATTTCTTTTTTTGATGAGCATGTGTCCCCTTACCTTCTTCTTAGTAGCTTGCTGATTGCTACAGGCAGTTTCTATGAAGCTCTTTACGTTGCCGAGCTTGGACGCTCCAAAGCACTGACAGACGTACTGTCAGATAAGTACTCTGTGGATAAAGGGGTATCAGTCAACCCACAGTCATGGATTGGTATTGAGAACATCATGAACAAAAATACACTGAGTTCTTGTCTTTATGTTTCCTGCTTCGGTGATGATATGTACTTTTGGATCCTCAAGCCAAACAAAATCTTCTTTTTTCGGCAAACAAGACTCAAAGAAAGTGCAGATAAAGTGTTTGGAAATCAGACATTTGGTGGCTCTCTTGATTTACGTCAAGACCAATGCGAAGATCGATCATTATTTTCATGTGTAAACTCCCCGCCATCATGCAAACCATCTCAGGGTGACAGCTTCGAATCGTTGCGTCTTATAGAAGAAGAGGAAGACGAAATTCGCGACTCTAAACTTTTAACCCTCACTGATGGTTACAACATGATAGTCGCTCCTGTAGCTGACTTACTCCAAGAATCAGAAATCATTATTATACCGCATAACTTGTTGTATCCAATTCCTTTTGCTGCTTTAATAGATGATAATGGCAAGTATCTATCGGATACTTTCAGGATTCGTATTGTCCCTTCCTTGACGACTCTTAAGCTGATTCAACTCAGTCCAGCAGACTACCATAGTAAAACCGGTGCACTGATCGTAGGAGAGCCAGACGTTAGTGATGTATACTACCAAGGAAAACTCCTACAGTTGAAGTCATTGCCTTGGGCCAGAAAGGAAGCAGAGATGATTGGGCGACTCCTTGGTATTCAACCGTTGCTTGGAAGGAATGCAACTAAGCAGGCAGTCCTAGAAAGCATGCATTCAGTAAGTCTTGTTCACTTCGCTGCTCATGGTTATGCTGAACGTGGAGAAATAGCTCTTTCCCCTATAAGCTCCTGCGGAACTCCACACGAAGAAGACTACTTATTGACGATGGCTGAAATTTCACAAGTTCGACTAACAGCCAAGCTGGTTGTCCTTAGCTGCTGTCATAGTGCACGTGGTCAGGCAAGGGGTGAGGGAATTGTTGGAATCGCTCGAGCATTTCTAGCATCGGGTGCACGCGCCGTGTTGGCGGCACTGTGGGCTGTAGAGGACGAAGCTACTATGTGGTTTATGAATCGTTTTTACCAGCACCTTGTTCATGGTGAAAGTGCCAGTGAATCTCTTTACCAGGCCATGAAATCGATGAGAGAGAATCGCTTTTCTGACGTCGAGCAGTGGGCACCCTTCATGCTGATTGGAGATGATGTAACATTCAAAGGTTTGTATTTGATATTTATAATTTTTAGGTTTTTCTAGCTGTTTTTAGTCAAAATATGTGAAATGAATGTTCGTGACAACAAATTACTTCCAAAAAATATTATTAAGCGAGTTATACTGAGTTTTGTTTATTGTTTTTTCCAACCCTGTTCATGAAAATGAGGCAAATGGAGAGAAGGCCGAATTTTATTTTCCGATTTTCATTGAATATTTCGTAAAGCATGCATGCTCGGATCCAAAACAAAAAAATGTAGAAAACGATAGTTGAGATTACAAGGAGCATACGAAAACAATTTAACTCATAGAGAAGAGAAGTAAGTGGCTGTCAAACAAACTTTTTCTTAAGGTTGTACCTGATGAAAAAAAAAAACGTCGACTATTCCAATACGAATTTACTGAACTTTTAGCATATAAACTCTTTTTTTATAAGAATGTTGTTTTTCCGGCCCAGGCTGACATTTCCGTTTTAGAATTGTGCACGTGCTCCATCGCTTTTCGGTCAAGATGTCGTCAAACGACACTTGACCGTTTTGGCTTTAAAAAGCATTTCGCACAGAAATAGCGTGATGGAAACGAAAGTACCCGATTTTGTTTCAACTATGTCAAGGAGAATTAAGTGTAATCACTGCAGTAAACTCTTTGTTAACCAGCAAGGGTTGTCTCTACATAGCCTCTGTACAGACGTCCCCCCTCCCTCAGAAAAAATCGGGAGAAGTCTCTTCTCCCGATTTTTTCTGAGGAAGGGGGGACGTCTGTACACAGGCTATCTGTACATAATAAATTGTGTGCATGGTGTTAGCGGAATGACAAAGGCAGCCAAAATTATATCTATCCTTTTCAAAATCTCAGCCTCGGCTTTATTCTTAAAATATTCTTAAAATTTCGTAAATTTCAGCCTCAATATTCTTATAAAATATATTCTTATAAAAAAAAAAAAGAGTGTAAATAATTTCCTCAAAGTGTAAAGGTTTGCTATTTGTTTGACTTTGAAAAAATCTGTGTTAAAAATATTATAGGTAAAACATTTAGTGCAACGAGTAACAGAAGCATGTTGATCGATGTCTAAAATAAATCCTGCAAGGAATGAGAATACATTCGAAAGGGAACCGTGATGATTAGTTTTTCTATTCGCAGGTGCATTTGATAAGAGCAGTTTGAAAGATGGCGAAGGTGCAACGGAAACAAAGAACTTGTAAACTGAGAGGAAACATGTCGTTTAAGTTGACAACTACTGTCACAGCTGTACATAAATGTATATACCCAGGATCTCAATAAAGCTGTCTTGTCTGAGACCCGCAAATAGAACAGGTGATAATTAATTGTACTTTTAAAGCAGTCGCCATTTTGATACGTTACAGGCGAAGGTGAAGCATGAGCTGAGGGCGGAGAACAAGGAGAAGGAGCAAGCAGGACTAGTTAGTCGTCCTCAAAGTGGAGACGTTAAAGTTGTATAGACCTTCTGAACCTACATCTACTATATTAGTCAGGACTTCTTTCGTTCAACGTGACGTCTGCTACTCGTTAATCCTGTGCCTACGCTTGCTTCAAATAAGCTCAATCACTGACCTGTTTTACACGAACAAAAGTATTACTTTGCTTTGATAAATTTTGTAGAGGTACTGATCTTGACGAACGTGATGAAATGCCACATAGATATCTAAGCTAAGAAAAGGGACTCAAGTGTTCTCTGGAATTAAGTGCTCCTCGCGAGGGGCACCCAACGACGGTTTCCTCCTAAATACATTGAAAACACTTTTTAGGCAATCCAGAATGCTTTTAGATCTCTAGAAATACATTCTATATCTGCCTGGTCATCTAAGGGGGTGCTTGAGTCTTTTTGAAATTACAAGGGCTTCTGTATTATTTTCTCGAAAATTTTAGAATGCAATTTAACGTATTACGAAAGTGAGAATTTCTCTCTCCATCACATTTTTTAATCCGAAAATAATTTTAGGTTTCCTTTTTTCTACGAAAAACAGCCTATCCTAGGGAGGGAAATGTGAAAAATTAAACTTACTTCAGAAAATCGTGGGGAATGTTTTACATAAGCTTCGAAAATTGTCATTATGAATGGAACGGTCTTCAATAAATTTTTAACTGTCCTCAGATAATAGAAAATTCTACAGTCAGTAGGCACTCTTCTTCCAACAGATTTTTACAGAAAATCGTTCACCACCCCGATGCTTTAGCGGAAAGTTCTAAATCAATTCAGCATGATAGCGAGTCGTAGAGGACACAAACAAAGAAAACGAATAAACATGTTTGTGTCCTCTAAGACTCGCTGTCGTGCTGAATTTTCATATATTGAAAGACCTTCCATTACTGACTGATAAGACTTAACAACTAGGGCGATGTATGAGATTGAATTCTTCCGTTTTGAATCAGGCGTTTTCCAATCCTCTGCCCTGCCCTGTCATACCTGCTAGGTCTGATCTTTTTTTTTTTTCAAACGTAAACTGACACCATTGAATGGGTGGGTGCTCACTTGATTTAGAAGTAGAGATTTATCTGAGTTGGTCCTCTTACAGCATTATGAACCCGGTTGAGTTATGAAACGGACTTGAGATCTTTAGATATGTCATTCTGGATTTTTTAGAAGGGAGCCGGCCTATCAATCACTACAGCGTCTTTGTGTAATTTGTTAGCTTATTTCCATTAGAATTTTACGCCTCTGACTAGAGATCTGTTATAAATAGTGTAGGTTAGCTGTTTTTTGAGCTAAAGCACTCATCCAATAACTTTGTTTTCAAGAGAGGTGGCTACTTAGTGAACAAGGTTAGTTATTTGTTGCTCAAAATATCTGAAAGTTTAAGAAATAGAAAATCTAAACACCGTAACTGTTCGTCAGTAGGACGATGTGACTTTCACTTTCCAGTAATGAGTCACACAATAACAACAAAACATGACCGGCTACAATATTTTAACCTGATTCTGGCAGGACTTGTCGTTAGTGATCCCCTCTGCCTCAGTGAAATAATTAGCAGCAAGAGCCGAATCAGTTCATTCTCTTTTGTTAACAGGTGGAATGTTGGGATGGAACGCTGGATGTAAAATCTAGTAGAGGGACTAGTACTGATTCCTCCGGGATCCGTCCCCAGTCGTCTCACATGTCTCTCCCCAACTCCTTGTGAGAGAGTTTAATTATTAAAGAGAGAATCGCGCAGGAGATACGGGCATGAGAGCTGGGAAGGAAGACGCGGGAAGACGATGACCTAATCAATTAGACAATGACCTTAGGCAATGATATTTTGTCGAGTTCCAGTGCCAATCTCCCGCGGTCGATTCGCGACCGCGTATGAATGATGGGGAGGGGACCACTAAGGACAAGCCTTCACAGCTGTCAAACGAGAAAAATTTGGAAACCTAAGCAAAGTATTGCAACTTTGAAATCAGCCTTGCTTCTTTCCGTTGTTCAGATATTTTAATTTATAGCTGATTAGATCCTCTATTAGGATCCGCTCCTTCTATTTTGTAACGTTGGTCCTTGCTCTCAAAACTGAGTTCAAAGCTAGAGTTGCCACTTTTATTTCACTGGAAGGATACAACATATAAGTACCAATGCACTGTTGATTTACTAACTGTTTTGTAAGTTTAATAAAAAAGTTAGAGGTGTTTAAGAACTTAAACAGGTGATACCGTTCGTCAGCAAAATTTACTCCGGCGCAAAGCGTTTTCAACGGAAACAAGCTCAATATTTTGCGAAAAAATGAGAACTTCGTTAAATTAAGTGGTCATTTTGTACATCCTTGCCCATGTTTCCATTTAATGACGAACGACATCCAAGACGAAAGTCATACGTCGTAAAATTAACGCGATGATTCAAAATAACCGCTATTTTTGTGAGGGCATGACCGCGCACAACAACAACATGGGCTCTAAACAACCTCAGAACAAATGTTGTGACTATTCGGCCGGGGCATAAACGCCAAGCAAACTCTTGGGGATTCAAGACTTAACAGCTCCGTTTGCTTGCGTTTTTCAACGCCTCAATTAAATAGTTAGTAGGGGGACTGATGGAACGCTAGATGTAGAATCTGGTGGAGGGAATGATTACTCCCCAGTCGCCTCGCTTGTCTCTCTCTTTTATTAAGTGATGATCCAGGTAAGGTGGATAGCAATTTCTTTTGTTATGCGGCAACTGTGCTTTCCCCACATAGGAATGTTTTCATTTTTACACAGAGAATGCATAAGCCTACATGAAGGCCGTTTACGCAATAAAATGCATTTACACTCCACTTTGAAAGGGTGGTTTTTTGTGTTAAAAGATTGTGACCAATCACAAGAGTTGAAAACAATAGCCAAGAAAAGTTTACAATTTTACATGTTCCCCACATAGGATTTCTTTGTTATTCAAACTGAGACCAGATTTTGTTATATGGAAGATGTTTGGAAAGTAAGGATGAATATATGTACCGCTTTATGAAGTTTTGTTAACTTTTGCTGTTTAAGCCAATCGGAAGTAAGTAGAGGCAATAGAAAAGTTAGCACCTTTTTTGCATTCCAACATGTTCGTTGCCGTTGTTGCTATCGTTCTTATCTGGACCGTTTTTTAAACACTAACGACGGGAGCGCATAGGATATACGCACGAGGAAAGATGGGAAATAAATATTTCCTCTCTCTTTCCCCTTCATCGAATTTCCGTGCCAGTCTCCTCCTGGCCGACGGTACAATGACTTTTAACAAGATCATAAGCAAACGCGTTTTTGAGCGACGCCAACAACCCATCACCCAGAATGAGAAAACATACATCCGGGACCTTTTCAGTCGCCTGCGCGAAAATTCAAGTCTATTCTTAACTCCAGTGGGTTAGACAAAAGGAAAAATGGCCGAAAATCGGCTACCAGCAACTACATCAGGCGTGTTTTCGACGCACGTCAATCCCAGCGGGGCTAGGTGAGAGCTTTTCCCTATACCCTAACGCGAACAAATTTGTACTGCCAAGTGTCTCTACTTTTATGACGATTTGTTTAAAAATATGGGCAAAACCGCTGGGCAAGAAAGCAAGAAGGTACACATCCAGTTGCCGTCGGTCGATCTCAAAAACGCCTTTTCTCGCCTTCAGACGACTTCAAAAATAACAAACTTGTGGCATGTGGGCGCGGTAGGCGAGTGTGTCACATAGACCCACATACTGTCTGACCACATTTTGATGTCTTGTTTGATCTATAACTGAAAAGACGCAAGAGATGAGACAACTTTTGAAGTCAATTCTTATTAACGACGTTTTCTACGTGAGTTAGCATGCTGATGAAGTAGATGTAAACAAAATCGGTCGGTTATTATGATGAACTCTAACTTAGACCATGGCTTAGGAAGTCTTTGGAACTCAACATCTCTTCCTTAGTGGGTTATTTTAAAAAGACAAATGCTTTTCTAGTCTACGCCATTTGCTTTCTTGAAACTGTTCACGAAACATGGTGTTAACATAAAAGCGCTCGGCAACTGAAAATCTCTTGGAACGCGGTTTTCTAGAACACTGGCTAAACTCCGTTTAAATAACTGGCCCAATGTGTCTTGAAAAATGGAAGGGAATTTTTTGGTAGAATTTTTTGCTCCAACTCCTCGGACGAAGGCACTGTCACACGCCAGAAAGGAATCTCTTTTTTGAGCCTTTCGGTTGCTTAATCTGTGAAAAATCTCATCCCCAAAAACCGAGGGGCAGTCCCGAAGCCATGCTTGAAAACTTTCGTGGTCTCGTTTCTCCACTGAGACCCAACGGAATGCACTGAATTTCTGAGAATGCATGTTGGACAGGTTAGCCAGGGAGTCCATCGACCTAAATCCCCTTGGACACCGTATGAAGCTTACACAGTATAGTATTCTTTATCGCTTTCTAATGGCTCATGAAATTTCTAGTAAGTCTGTCAAAATTTCTGCTCAACAAATGTTCATGAAAGTGTTAAAGTCTCTTCAGTTTTTAAGGAAAAACAATTTCCGAGTAGAGTAAGAATCGAATGCGAATCGTAAAATATGCAGTCCACCACCCATACCACACTACGCCTCTGAGGACTCACTGCTGAGAATAGGTTTGATTTGAAGGTATCTTAAAGCAAGCGTAATCCTAACTGGAAGCAATTGACCGTTTTGAGTCAGTGCTTAACATTAGTCACTAATTTCAGTGCTTAAACCCAATTAGTATTGTCAGTGCTTACCCTAATCACTATAGCCATGCAGTGCTGGAAACTGGACCAAAAAAATTAAAGCAAGAAAACTTTTATGTGACGTAAGCAACGTGTCTGTACTTTAACGACCAATTAAGCCACGCTTGCACTAAGTATATTGTGTTAAGTACCTAAAAACGTAAACTAAATAAACAAAATAGATGTTAAATAGATAGAGCTCGAAACTGGACAAAACAAATTAAAGAAAGAAAATCTTTTCTGTGACGTAAGTCACGTGTCTGTACTTTAACGACCAATTAACCGGAAATCTTTGTTCTTGACAATGATTTTGAACCCCTGTGAGTCTGTACTCCTTTAGTTCGATTCAGTTCAGTTCAGTTTTATTTAGCCAAAGTAAATTACTACGTAAGAATACATATAAGAATTGTAAGTTGGCAAGGGAGCCCAGAAGGCTTATGAAGCCTGGGCTCCCCAGTCACAAAGAAATAAGTAAAAGAAATTCACGGAGTAATGCATTAAAAATACATGTAGTGACGAAAAACTAAACAAAGACTAATTTAAGTTAAGAATTTATTAACAAGAAAGAAAAAGTTTTTTTAACTCTGGATTGGAACGAATATAAGGAGGGGGCATCACAAAATGAAAGCAATCAGCTTGCTAAAGAAGACAACACCTTTATAGAAAACAGAAAACTTTCTCATGCTGGTACGGCAGGAACGAAATGAATATAAAATCTCTGAACTACGCGTGTTATAACCATGAACTTGATTAATACGTAAAATGGATCTGGAAAAGCTGGAAGCAATTGAAGTATTTTTTAAAGAAAACTTAAATTTCCCGAGATGCAAAGAATAGATGTCTTCTAACTTAAGGATCATAAGATTCTTAAATAGTGGACCAGTGTGAGCTTCAAAGCCCTTTTGCTGATAACTATAACAATGCAGTTTTGCAATAACACTAGGTGCCTAAGGTGTGTAGGGTATGTCGAACTCCATACTAGAATGCAATATTGAAGATAAGAATAGACACGTGCGTAAAGTACACAAAGCTGTCCTCCTGTACTTTAGATTATTTCTTTTCTTTTTTTAAAACATTCATCCTTATGATTCAGCAAGTCACCTCCATTAATTTTCAGACCGTTTATCTGAAGATATTCTTTATCTAAAATCTGTAAAGTAACATACTGCGCTAGTGTAGGCTTATCAAAAACGATGGTATGTCCGTCGCTAACAAATCCTCTCGCTGGTCCTTCAAAGTGTCCACACTGATTGTTAACCTGAAGTTTTTTGTTGTTATGGTGTCCTCTGTCACGTGCTGTGAACCCATCAGGCACAGGTGTCATTCCAGCTCTGACTTCTACATTCCTTAGTCTTGCCCAACAGCCATTTTTACGATTGATAATGGTCACCGACGAAATCAAGACTGGAGAAGGAAATCTCACTTCCAGCCACGGGTGCATCTCGTGGTCGGAGTGAAAGTAGAAATAGTCGTTATTCGAAACTTCGCCATCAATTGCACATTTGGGCCCCCAATTATGTAAATTCATGCCGTGTACTGAAGATCCTCGAGCTTCGAAGCCCATTTCATCGTTCGGCGCTGTCAGCCACTGCTTTATCAGATTGAATTTCCATTGCACCTGTGTCATAATCGTGACTTGTTCTTGCTGCAAACGGACAACGCCATTTATCATGTCCTTGGAGAAGGTATCCAGACTATTGATATCTTGAGGCCCAAGGTTTTTAACGCCTGCTTCAATTAGCTGTTTTATTTGCAGTTTGTAACCAAGCCCAATCACGTGGCCTAAATTCGACTGATCAATGTGCTTGACGATGTAATCTATGCAAATGCCACGCACATCCGTCAGATTGATGTAGTCGGCAAACATCAGAACATTTTCAACATTCTTTTCCGTGAGGTTCACTTTTTGAGTATACAAATATTCAATGCAAATCTTGATCTCATCATTTGAAAAATTAATAAATTTAGTTTCACGGCAATTTGAATGGAAGCGGAATAGAGCTGCGAAGTAATCACATTGAGAAGCAAGAATAAATTTGTGTGATTTAACCTCCAGGTCATCTTTGTCCCGGATGGTAAAGTCATAAAATTGCTCTTTTTCCTTTTTCTTGTGATAGGCTTCTATGTTGTTACAGAAGTTCGTGTGACGAGTTCCTCCTGCCATTCTTGGTGAGAAGGATTTACCCTGAAGCTGAAAAAAAAACACCACCAAGCACTCGATCAACTCCAATTTAAATGAGGCCAATCTGGACACTTCAACTATAACAGCTGAGGCAAAATTGTTTGCTCAGAAACAATTACCATGGCAACAGCTTGTAAAAATTAAACAAGTCAAATTACAACTCACCGCACAAGAAAGAAAAATTGCTTTGAGTCACTCTGAAATACTGAACTGAAACGATTCAAAAACTTTATAGATTCCGAAGACAAGTCTTGATATGGATTACCTATTCGGAAATTTTTTGAGCAGTAGACGTGTATACCACCTTATTATATGAAGAATAATGCAAAACGGCTTCCCTCTCCTTCTTTATAAAGCTGAAAACCACTGTTTTGAGCAAATGGAAACAGTATGTCGCTGCTGTCAGTAATTAAAAAAAAGCATCATAAAATTTGTGTCATGAAATAGTTCGCGGATGGTGCAAGAAGATCACATCTAAATACAGTTTTGCATCTGCGGATGGTGAACAACCGACGATCAGGGCTTGTTGTTATCATTCCCACCCTTCCACCATTACCCCTTCCTCTTCATAATTTCAAGAATATCGAAGCATCGATAGTGAAAGTTGGACAGTTAGTGAGTTGGAAAGTTATCTGAAAATGGAAATATCTCACTAGCCTTGATGAAGTCATAAGTCGATTGATTTGTCATGACTTACGATGGCTGCCATCTTGGATTCCACCGTCATATTTTTTTATTTTTTCAACTCGAAAATAGGTAAAATGCGGGCAAAAAAAGCTGAGCAAAATTAGGCATTAAGATAGTAAAATTGTCAGGATAACGTCCTACGTTGTAAAATTAACGTGATGACCCAAAATAGCCGCCATCTTGGATTATTCTATAGTCAGGCCGCATCTCGAAACAATGCATTTTGTGATGCCATGACTCACACAGCGACAAAATAGGCTAAGAATAAATGTTGTGACTGTTCGATCGCGGAATAAACGTCGAGAAAACTCCTGGAGTTTCAAGACTTAACCGTTTGCTTGTATTATATTTTTGAAAGCTTCAGTTAAATAGTTACGCGGGGGAATGATGGGAAAGCTGAATGTAAAATCTGGTGTAGGGACGTTTTCAAATATTAACGATGGAAGCGCGCAGGAGATACGCGCGGGGGAGGGGAGCGGGGATTGGGATGGAAAAAGGGGGGTGACGACGTCTTTCCTTTCTCTGTCCAATTCGTTGAGCTCCCTTGCAAGTCTCCCGCGGCCGAATCGCAGCCGCGTATAAATTTTAAGGGACGACTCAGGGCGAAAATGCAGAGGAAACAACATCGTTCCCAGGCCTTTTCCTACATAACCAAAAACGGCCTAACAACAAGGCTGGGCCCAAAGGCAACGGTAAGTGCCGGTCGGCGGGTTCACTACGGTACAGAAACGCTTACCTGACTTAGAACCCCGACACCTTTCCGATCCTTTCCGTATTAAACGGTCACTGGTTGTTATTTCGATTAAACCGCGGAAACTCAGCTAAGGCTGTAAAGGCAACGGCAACGGCAAAGTACAAAGTGCAGTTTAAGACCACACCCAAACTTTAATGCATGCATGGTTGTTATTTCAAAAAAGAAACTACAAACCGAAGGTCAAAATTGCGTTTAGGACTCTTTCTTATGTCTACGTCTTTCTTCCTCCTGCTAAGGTAACACAAAATCAGTTTCAGTTTCTTAATATGTTTATTCTATAACCGTTTTTGCAATCGTCATTCCCAGTTTATTCTATATCCGTTTAGTTGAACTTTTAATTTGATCAAACATCAGTTTTCAAAACCATAAAAATAGCATTGTTAAACGTATTTTAGTATTTAAACGCCCCTAAAAATTTTTCATCCAGGAAAGTATATCCGAAAATTTTCTGATATCCAGATACCTAAAATAGAACTGAGGAATAAAAAATCCAAGGATCAAACATATTTGAGCTCAAATCGTCTTCCGAACAGATATTTTAAACTCAATATTTAAGCTTATTTTAAAGTTTAAGTTTATTTCCCAAAACGTGCAAGCTATTTGATTCAACGAGAAAATTCCAATACAAACAATAATCTAAGGGTTTAAAAAACAACATTACATGTAATCATTGTAATATATTTCTTCTTAAATTGAACTAATCGCGATGAATCGAAGTTTGAAAGAACGTTATTTGGCTCTGGGTGTCCTTTCCTGTTGTAAGCGAGTTAGAACTGGTCGAGCTCGGGAACACGTGATGTAAATAAGCGTTTGAGAGATTATCGAATGTAATCGGATCATTCATTCATTTTCTAGTTCCGATAGGTTTTGTGTCGTCGGCATATCTCGGAAAAGTTATTAGGAGTCTTGTACGGAAAAATTATCTAAAAGTCGGAATAAAGAGCATGTTCATTTTCAATACTGCCCTAATGGAACGTGTTAATGACTATCTTACATTACCAGATTACATTATTTTCCGCGTAAATAGGGATCTTGCATTTTGAGCTACGCAAGACAACCGGAAGTGATGCGTTGATGTTAACAAAGTGTATCGCTAACGGACGGACCATTAAAAACTAATCGAAGGGGCGGGCAAAACACAAAAAATATTTATTAAGCGTAAACGTAAATGAAAAAAAAATTCATGCTCGCCAATTAACCCTAAAAATATTCATGCTACGGCCTAAAAAATTCATACAAGGAATTTGATAACGAAAGAAAATTCCTACGGCTCAAAAATTCCCAACCCCATAACTTTTCTAATGGTCTGTCCCTAAGTGTCTCTATAGAGTCGATTTGTCCGGAAATCTGGATAAAATTACTGGCCAGGAATGCAAAAAGTCCACGTCCGGTTGCCGTACGTTTGTCAAAAACGCCTTTCCTTACAGGCGACGTCAAAATGTACGTAGTAAGTCAGAAACAAAAATGTGACAAGCGTAAGACGTAGGCGAGTGTGTCTGCAATGGTTTGACCACACTTTGATGTCTTGTGTGTAAATATTTGCATAACTTGTGACAATCAAACTTCATTTCAGTTTTTTAAATAAAATGTTTGTATGAGAGGATGTTTACTTAGCTCGTTTTACTTTCCAAAAAAGCGAAACAGTTTAAACTTACGTTCGTTTTGAGTTCTTAATATTGGCGAATTGACTCTTTTCCAAATAAAGATTTTGCTAACATTGTTTTATCCTATTCCGGCATTACTCGTTTTGGACTATTCCTTGTAGGTTCCTTATCTCGACACAAAAAATGCACACGTTAAGGTATTTATATTAGACATTTTTAAAATCGGTCTTCCCTATTCAGCATCCAGTTTTGAATTTGTTATAGTTTTTGTTTCTTGGAGTGCAGGGAAAGTCCCAGATTTTTCCACATCGGCTAAAGGAACGAAAGGGCGGCCGTCTTCGAAGTAAGTAGTTTGTTTTTAAAAAATAAACTCATCTTAGCTAGCTTACCTTTTTCTATTTTATATCTTACTTGAGATCTTAATTTTCGCACTAAGTTTCCTGAATTGCGATTGTGTATAACAGACTCTTAAAACTGGACCTCGATTAGTAGGGATCGTTTGTCGCGTGATTTCAAAAGTTCGAAGCAACTCTTTAAAGAGCTCATACAGTCAAATAGTTTTGCCTTTACGAAATGAATTCCCTTCTATAGAAAAGTTTATAAATATTCCCAGTTGATACAGCCATGTAACGTCGGTCTTATGTCTATTTCATGCATGTTAATTGGACTGCGTATTCCTTTCTTTTTACCTTGGTATCGCTATCGTACGAGGTTCTGATTTCTGATCTTAAAATGCGGAGAGTGCTAAAGCTTTATTGTACTTTACTGAACTCTTAGACAAAGATTTCCTGCCAAGCTCTTGGTAGTGTAACATACATATTATGTCACAAACATAAATCATTTCCGTTTTTTTTTTCTTATGTTTGTATTGGAGTCCTCTTCACTTTATTGGAAAGCAAAACATTCCCAAATGTCTTTCCTTTTTGTAGGCCGGGTTAATATTGGTGGAATTAGGTTTTCAGAGCGTAAGTGTTATAATACCTTTTGGCACCGCTACATTCGATTGCTGGGTTCGTTAACCTTACAAAGCGAAACAGCCGTTGAGGTCTTCATAGCAAGTCAGGCGCCACAAACTTCCACGGAGGAAGGTGAGTAGTTTGACTTCCCCTTAATACCAAGAAAAATTCCCAATATTTCCTTGCGGTCAATAAATCCGCACGATTTCTATTTTCAAATACGCCCTTGACGATCTTAAAAGAGAAAATACAGGATATGGGAACACGCTTGCCTTTTCCCAAGTTTTAGAGATTTCTAGGCAATACGTGCTCCTTCCAACAATATTTTACAGTTAATAGTACCTCTATACACATGTACTATCTCTTTCCCTGTTGATTACTCCATTTCTCAATGATTTATCAGTTTAGCACTTAAAAGATGACAATACTTTGCCCAACTTCGTTCAATAATTGATTATTATTCACATATAGGGGCCATTTATGTGAAGTCTTCATGTAATGACGTCCGCTTTTGGCTTCCATTTTAGATCAGTATCGAATTATTAAAATTCATAACTGGCTCTGAGGTCGAGAAGAGCAAAAGGAAATATGTCGCATTGAGGTTCGATGATGGAAAATTCATTTATTTCTTTATTTTCCCCTTACCATCCAAATCAAGTGTGAATTTTCATAATTTAAAACTGCCTGTTCAGGGAAAGTCCCGGGTTTTTAAGCATTTGCACAGTAGTCGCGAACTGAAGGCACAAAACAATACGTTGGGTAGTAAAGGAAAGCCTGTTTAGTAAATTTCAAGGAGCTGCCCTAAAAACTATAATGTTTTTCTACACTTTAATTAGAGGATTCTAGTGGACGTTTTTCTTATACAGACATTTTAAGAAAACCTTTTTCAACAATAGCCGTTTTATCCTGGTAAAAAGAAATTGAAAAAGTCAACTTCTGAAGATCGTCGGTAAGTTAGTAAAAAAAATGAAATAAAATAAAGATTCCCAATATTCGCCTGCGGTCAATAAGTCCCCGCGATTTCTATTTTCATGCGCGCGCTCGACGATCTTAAAAGAGAAAATAGAGGATTTTGGAACAGGCCTTTCTGTCCCAAGTTTTAATTTAGGGATTTCTAGGCAATATTTGCTCCTTCCAACAAATTTTACAGAAAAAAGGGCGTTGGGTGCCCCTGGTATGAAGGTTCCAAACGATAAAAAAATTCATCAGTAGGACATGCTGCCTTGTGACACGTCATGTATGTTATATCAAGGGCTAGGGTGTTTCTTTTGGGGAATCATTAACATACGAGGCTTTATTCCTTAGAATACAGGGACAATCCCAGAATTTCAATTTCCACTTTCCTTTCTGTACTTCTGGCATGGTGAGAGAGATTTCTTTGTGAGTACGTTAGTCTAGCCATTTACATTTCCTAGTTTAAGATTCGAATATTCAGCTTCAGTTCTTGAGATCAGATGCCAACCAGGAAGTTAGAAGAGAGAGCTGTTTGTCGGCTTTCCTTATTCTCGGAAAACGAAACGATTTCTAATTCTTGTTGATGATCAGCAGGAGGGCAAATTAAGATTTCTTTCTTTGCGATGTCTAAATACTGGCAGACTCTTCGTCAACAAAACATTTAGAGAACGTTCCCTTGATACAAGGAGAATGGCTACTTTAAAGAATTGTAAACTATTTAGTTTAACGTCCAGTGAATTGGATAGAACCTTGTTTGGGTTTACGGTTTCATAGCGACATTTTGAACTTAAAATGTCGGAGGGTACAAAAAACGTAATTTATTCTGACTGATAGTTGTGAATCTTTTGCGTTCATCCATTTTACAGGTGGAGGAACAGAAAGTGACGGGTTTTTCCCTACTTTTTAATTTTATTCATGCAAAGTTTTGTTTACCGGTTAATGTGCAGTTGGTTGATTCTCTCTGTTCTTTTCATGACCAACTTTGATCTCTTGTATCTCTCCTTAATTTCCTGGCGGTTTAGAATACAATGTATATCAGCATTATTTGTTTAAGAATATCTTCTAATTTTATAAGTTTCTTTGGACCGTGTCCTCTAGTAGCAAGAGGTTAATCAATAAACACGTTAATGCGAAATTCTCCCTTTGTTAATAGTTCCAACGAGTCCAACTATGTATTTCTGGTCTCAGACTACATCGGCCCGCTGCAAAAACTCAATTGGAATACGCATCTCTTCTCAGGGGATAATACACAGCTGTATGTATATCCAAGTAAAAAAAAAAAAAAATCATCCACCAATTGACCCAATCCGCACTAGCTTTTGTTAACTGGGCCGCCTCAAGGCACGCCCAAGTTCATAAAATGGGTAGCTTTCTCCGTCAAAAAATGAGCACTATCAATCACTCACCCAGTAAGCTGGAGGGCGTTGCGTGATCCTTTAAAAACTCATTAATAATTCATAAGCACACTGGCCTATCAAATAGTCGATAATACATCACACGCAGTGACTTTATATCGATATAACCTTCCCTTATTAGTATGTGGTGTTTTATCAGATATTAAGTCACTGCACGTGACCTATGAATATTAGTTATCAGCACAGCAATTGACACAAGAAATGCTGCGTGAATATTAAGTGTTCTTTCAAAATAACACACGCAGTAAATTTACCATTGGACAAAATTAAACTTTGTTCTTTCACCAATTTAATGAGCCAAAACTTCAGTGACTCAAGGGTAATATTGGTTACGGTAGTGTCCAAGCGTTGCACTCGAGACTTGAGTCGTGAATACGCAAGGCTCGAGTACTGGATTTTTGTTTACGTACCATTGGGCCATTCCAGAAAAAAATTTTCGAAGACTACTTTTAACTTCCTCTCTTCCTCGGCATTTTAGGCTTCCGAAAAGCTCTAGAACAAAACGCCATATCGTCTTCGGTTAGTTTCGTTCGTAGACTGGAACATTTCTTAACGCATGTGAGATTTGATTTTATTGCATGTCTAATATGAAACGTAATATTTCTTTTCGTGTGCTAATTTCCAACGTTCACAAAAGCGTCATTGTTATCAACTCCATGGAGACACGCTTTTCCAGAAATGCCTTTGAACTCGTTCAATAAACTCGCAGCACGTGTTTTATCGGGTCTAAAATCGCTCACCTTTGGCTCGTGATTTTAAACCGATAAAACACTGCTGCTCGTTTATTAAACATTACATAGAGCATGTTTGTCCATATTCGCATAGTCTCTTTTAAAGATTGATTTCTTTCTGTTTAATGCAATGCACTCCTTTTTGAAAGTCAAAATTTCGGATTAGAATAAAGAAGAGTCATCCGACGAAAACAGGAACTTTGAGAACATTGCACACAAGTTCATCTCATAGCCTCATTGGCGAAAGGGCAAATTAGCGGCGAAGCTTCGAGAACGGAAAGCCTCACCGGGAGCTTCAAATACTATCTTGAGAGAAATAGAGTACTAAGGCAAGTACTGGCGGACATTTCACTCGTTTCAAGAGTAAGAACTAGGCGAAATTATAGCTAAAAACATGGCAAGAACAGCAAGAAGACAACTCGAAGGGCGACATCTGCTATTTGGAGAACTTTTGTGGAGCTGAAAAACCCTAAACGTGCACTATCGAAGGTGAACTTAACATCGATAGAGGTAAGCAATTGTTTTAGCTTTGTTTTTAAACTAGGAATTATTTTGAAGGAATAATAAAACAGTTCTTGAATTCGGCTTTCGTATCATATGAAGAATTATGGAGATCGAGGAGGGTGTTATCCGTCGAGGCCGTACACCCTCCTCGATCTCCATAATTCTTCATAAGATATGAAGCCGAATTCATTAATTGTTAAATATATAGAGGTCCAATAGAAGCTATACAACGCAGTACCGAAGCTTCTTTGGAAAAAACGACAGAGTGTGAAATAAAAACACATACAAAATGGCTAACAACCGGACAAAATTATTGTTAACCGTATGACATTGCTCGTGAAATCGAATTCATACGATTTTCTATACCTACTACATTTATGGTTAAAATTTTATTACATTTATGGTTGGTTTTTATTACATTTACGTTGGGTATTACATTTATGGTTGACTTTTATTACATTTATGGTTAGTGTTACTTTTCATGGTTGATTATTACATTATGGGTGATACAGCAAGCCAGCTGGGAGCTGGTGATTAAATTGGTTCGCAATGTACCCGGAGAGGTGTATATGAAACATATATATAATGAATATTTAGCAATTATTGAATGAGGAGGAATAGGATGTGAAGAATTCTGCGATTGGGGAGGATGTTATCGGCCGAGGTGGACAACATCGTCCAAGATCTTCCAAAAGCCGAATTGAATAATTGCTTTATTAGTCATTCAAAATATTTCTGATTTGTTATAAACAAGCTTACCTTCTCAAAGACTTTCTTCAAAACTTTGGCCTATTTCTCGGCATGGTTTCGCGATATAACATATGTTTTTCCTTGACGATACTCCTCAAAAGTAGACAACACCCCTCCAGCGATACGTTTAACGTATTCTTGCATTTCTTTTGTTCAGTTAGATAACTATTCAGCTATTTCGCCTTCGGATAGCCGTGAACGCCATTTTCTTTTTATGATTAACTCAAGAACAAAGAGCTAGGCTGCCGCGTCTGGAAACGAGTTTGAGCACGACTGGGCACGACTGTTGTGCCCCCCCCCCCCCCAACCCGCCAAATCTTGAAAGTCTAAACAATCAAACCCCGTTCAGTTGATACAGACACTGAGGGGGCCATAGAAAGTGCCCATATATATATGAACTGCTACGTAACATTTGAATACCTAGTCTGAAATGACGACAATTAGCCGAGTATAGTACAGATATTATAGACAGGCTGTACCAGACGATAGAAAAAAAGGGACCGGTGTCCGCCCGCCGAGTGTCCACTCAAAATTACTAGTAAGATTACTGTGACAGTGGAGGTTATGGAATTTATATAAACCAATATGACCACCGTAGTTGAAAATATAGTGGTTTCCATCAGTACTAATTAATTAGCTAAATGTTCAACAGTTCTGAAAAGAGTCTAAAAATCTTGACAACCCGCGAGAGGTTTCGGTGTAAAAGTCGTTAGCAACATCAGTTTGTCCGCGTCTTCCTTGGATACGACATCAGCGTGCAAAAGGTTGTTCATCCGTTTTTTGCGTCATGGTAGACCTAAGGTAATTCTTGATTCTTTTTTAGACACTGAAAGACCTTTCACTAAAAGTATTTGTGGCAGGCATTACTAATATCAGTTTCACTAAAACTGTACATGTTGCAGTCTCACTGAATGAAGCAGGTCCATTTGCATTAAGAATTTTTTTTATGAATGACACAGAGGCTATGGCACTTTCTCGAGCATACATTTTCACAATAATAAGCTGCGTTTCAAGACGTTCCCTGTTCTTATCTGAACCATAAAAGTTTCAGGTTGATAATGGCTAAATTGAGAAATCGCCTCCTGAAACCGTCTTGAGAAGCAAGTTTTCGAGATTTGTATAATAGATTTTAGGGACGTAGCGTGAGATTTTGAAGGTGCAACGCAAAGGGGAAAAGGTTAGAGGGCCAAAGGCGCTCTAAAGTTGGGCGGGGAGCTCTGGGGGGCATGCTTCCCCAGAAAAATTTTTAAATCTAAGGGCTCGGAAATGCTATTTCCTGCGTTATCCACAGGACATTTTAATAAATACGAAAGAAAATGCAAATTGTTAGAATATATTTTACCTATCCCTAATGTTATCGTTAAGGTACAATGTTAACGGATAAAAAAGGTGAACAGTGACACCATGGAGAAAATTACAAGCAAAGGACGAGATCAGTAGCCTGCATGACAGCTGTCTCTCCTCATCTTCCCTGCGAAACATCGCTAGTGATGAGGAGCGAGGAGAGACGGCTGTATAGCGCTGGCTAAGGACGAGACAGAGCTTTAAAAAGACTCGAGAGGTTAAAAAATTAGCCCTAACAACATATTTTATAAAATCGAAAGAAGAATTGGGTTGTGTTATTCTCTCAGTATTTTCGACGGTAAAGTGGTGGTCTTCTTTTTTTAACATTTTTCGCCCAAAAAGTGAGGGGCACGGACCCTACCCCCACGCCCCCCTCCTCCTACTCCTACGGCCCTAATTTATACCATCGAATCGATGGTATGTTGTTTGCGTCTTCCAAATATGCTAAGCGCCACTTGGTTATGATGAATTAGCCGGGGGATTGGAGCCAATATTTTGAATGAATAATAAATAGAGAATATTACTTGGCCACGCGGAGATACGAAATGTCTCTTCGAATGTTGAGAAAAATATTCCACGAGTAAGCATAGCGAATGACTGAAATATTCTCCAGCACAAGAAAAGATATTTCATATCTTTAAGCGGCCATGTAATGTCCTATCTATTTTATAAACACCAATAACAAACCAAACCATTTCGCTTTAATATTTTTTAAGTCCTAGAGAAGAGGAATGTGTCAGAACTAAAAATGGAACGAAGTACACAGTCTTTAAATATAAATTCCTTTTCTTTGCAGTGTAACAAATTAAGAGCTATCCTAAAATAAATATGGCTCATAGAATTTTACATTTCGAAAAAAAAACCAGCTGTAAGCAAGACTATTTTTGAACATCAAATCCAATGTTGCCCTACATTTATAAGTTCCATTTAAAATAAAGAACAACAAAAAGTTCAATACTAAAAATTAAGGAGCTGGTAAAAACTATGAATAAAAGCACTTCATAAGATGTAATGACAACTATTAGAAACAAAAGTTAGACTGGGTAGGTAAAGATATCAAACTGAGTGGGGAATGAGTCAGGAGTAAGAGGGAACCTGGGTTCGCCGATTTTCAAAGCTTGTGACTGAAAGAGCTGTATTTTCCAGAATTTTTAACAGGACGATGTATGATAGTAAATATTAGGTTACAAACTACTCTGTAAAACCATTTTTTTTTCATAGATATTCTGCGTTTGCAGATTAAACAAGTATAGAATAGGTCCGGGGGGTTTCCACATATGAAAGGGATGGGGATGCTCGTCAGAAATTTTGAATTAAACCCCTAAAGGAGACCGATCTGGGCGTGGCCCAAGCTTTTTTTGACCCCTAGAAGTGACCATGATAAAACACAGACAATATATATATTTTTATATTTTTTGGCGTGCAACCTCAAACGACACCTTCACGGTTAAATGGCGTTTTGCCCAGAACACCCTAAGTGAGACCAAAATCCGAAATTTACACCTTTAAGCGAGACGACGAGCATCCCCACCACTTTCATATGCGGAGTCTCCCTCCACCGGGAGAATAGGCCATAGAAATGATGGTCCAGCACTTATGATCGTGACTTAACTTACCTCAATAAATCTTACACGAAAGCTTGATTATCTTGCCCAAGAAGTTTAACTGTTCAGTTAAAGAATCGTGTTTCCACTTTCTTACTCTTGAAATATTTTTTTCTCAAGGTCAAGAAAAAAGGGTCATGGACAAGATCTCGGAGTTTCTACAGGCCATTCATATTGGTGCAGTCGTTGCAACTTTTCTTTTCAACAATGGACGTATTATAAAAGCGGTGGACATCTTTAACGAATGTTTGGTGCTCCTTAACGGTAAAGCCCTAGAGACAATCAAAGAACTTACCACACCACTTGTTATCTATGTATACCATAAACTTCTTAATGGCTATACTCTTATGCACGATCACACCCGTGCAATAGAATGTGGTAAAAAGCTTCACGTGACACTCCACAATAGTGGTCAAAAAGAAGAAGAAGAAGGGATAATATTACTAAAACTAGCTGGCATCTACTATCAAAGAAGCAAATACGAGGAAGCAAGACAGTGTTGCGAAAAGGCACTCGGCATCCTGATTGAGACTGGAAACAATCACGGAGTTGGAATATGTTACGGAAATCTAGGAGCTGTGTTCCGATCTGTCGGTCAATATACCAAGGCTGAAGAATACCTTCAAAAAGCACTAGTGATCAGCAAAGAAATCGGTTACAAACAAGGAGAAGCATCTGCTTACGGAAATCTAGGATTTGTGTTCCAATCTGTTGGTCAATATACCAAGGCTGAAGAATACCTTCAAAAAGCACTAGTGATCCAGAAAGTAATCGGTGACAAAAAAGGAGAAGCATCCACTTATGGAAATCTAGGAGCTGTGTTCCAATCTGTTGGTCAATATGCCAAGGCTGAAGAATACCTTCAAAAAGCACTAGTGATCATGAAAGAAATCAGTGACAAACAAGGAGAAGCATCTGCTTACGAAAATCTAGGAACTGTGTTTTTTTCTGTTGGTCAATATATTAAGGCTGAAGAATACCTTCAAAACGCACTAGAAATCAGGAAAGAAATCGTTGACAAAAAAGGAGAAGCATCTTCTTACGGAAATCTAGGAGCTGTGTTCCAATCCGTTGGTCAATATACCAAGGCTGAAGAATACTTTCAAAAAGCACTAGTGATCAGGAAAAAAATTGGTGACACACAGGGAGAAGCATCAGATTACGGAAATCTAGGAAAGGTGTTTAAATCTCTTGGTCAGTATACCAAGGCTGAAGAATGCCTTCAAAAAGCACTAATGATCATGAAAGAAATCGGCGACAAGGAAGGAGAAGCAACTGCTTACGGAAATCTGGGAACTGTGTTCTTATCTGTTGGTCAATATAAAAAGGCTGAAGAATACCTTCAGAAAGCACTAGTGATCAAGAAAGAAATCGGTGACATACACGGAGAAGCATCTACTTACGGAAATCTAGGAACTGTGTTTAAATCTGTTGGTCAATATAACAAGGCTGAAGAATACCATCAAAAAGCACTAGTGATCCAGAAAGTAATCGGTGACAAAAAAGGAGAAGCATCTACTTATGGAAATCTAGGAGTTGTGTTCCAATCTGTTGGTCAATATACCAAGGCTGAAGAATACACTCAGAAATCACTAGTGATCAGGAAAGAAATCGGTGACAAACAAGGAGAAGCAACTACTTACGCAAATTTAGGAACTGTGTTTCTTTCTGTTGGTCAATATGCCAAGGCTGAAGAATACGTTCGAAAAGCACTAGTGATCCAGAAAGTAATCGGTGACAAAAAAGGAGAAGCATCCACTTATGGAAATCTAGGAGTTGTGTTCCAATCTGTTGGTCAATATAACAAGGCTGAAGAATACCTTCAAAAAGCACTAGTGATCAGGATAGAAATTGGTGACAAACAAGGAGAAGCATATGCTTACGGAAATCTAGGAACTGTGTTTAAATCTGTTGGTCAATATACCAAGGCTGAAGAATACACTCAGAAATCACTAGTGATCAGGAAAGAAATCGGTGACAAACAAGGAGAAGCAACTGCTTACGCAAATTTAGGAACTGTGTTTCTTTCTGTTGGTCAATATGCCAAGGCTGAAGAATACGTTCAAAAAGCACTGACGATCTACGAGGAAATCGGAGACAAACGTGGTGTTGGAGCTTCATACTTAAATCTGGGAAGACTTTGTCGAGAATTTCAGCTTAATGCGAAGAGTCAAGAATATGCTAATAAAGCACTTGAGATAAGCTATGAAATAGGGGACTTTGAAATGCAGTTTAAGAGCCACCTTTCCATTGCTGTGAACGCGTTAGTGGCAAGTGGAAGCATAAATGAAATACAGCGAAATCTGTACGAAAGCATCCAGAAATGCGAAGAAATGCATGATTTTTTAAGAATGAGAGATCAATTCAAAATTTCTTTTTTTGATGAGCATGTGTCCCCTTACCTTCTTCTTTGTAGGTTGTTGATTGATACAGGTAATTATCATGAAGCCCTTTACGTTGCCGAGCTTGGACGGTCCAGAGCACTGACAGACGTACTGTCGGATAAGTACTCTGTGGATAAAGGGGTATCAGTCAACAGACAGTCATGGATTGGTATTGAAAACATCATGAACAAAAATACACTTAGTTCTTGTCTTTATGTTTCCTGCTTCGGTCATGATATGTTCTTTTGGATCCTCAAGCCAAACAAAATAATAGATTTTCGACAAAAGACACTCAAAGAAAATGCAGATAAAGTGTTTGGAAATAAGACATTTGGTGGCTCTTTTGATTTACGTCAAGACCAATGCGAAGATCGATCATTGTTTTCATGTGTAAGCTCCCCGCCATCATGCAAACCATCTCAGAGTGACAGCTTCGAATCTTTGCGTCTTATAGAAGAAGAGGAAGACGACAATCCCGACTCTAAACCTTTAACCCTTGCTGATGGTTACAACGTGATAGTCGCTCCTGTAGCTGACTTACTCCAAGAATCAGAAATCATTATTGTACCGGATAGCTTGTTGTATCCATTTCCTTTTACTTCTTTAATGGATGATAATGGAAAGTATTTATCGGATACTTTCAGGATTCGTATTGTCCCTTCCTTGACGACTCTTAAGTTGATTCAGCTCAGTCCAGAAGACTATCATAGTGCAACCGGTGCACTGATCGTAGGAGAGCCAGACGTTAGTGCTGTATACTACCAAGGAAACCTTCTACAGTTAAACTCACTGCCTTGGGCGAGAAAAGAGGCAGAGATGATTGGGCGACTGCTCGGTGTTCAACCGTTGCTTGGAAGGAATGCAAATAAGCAGGCAGTCCTGGAAAGCATGCATTCAGTAAGTCTCATTCACTTCGCTGCTCATGGTTATGCTGAACGTGGAGAAATAGCTCTCTCCCCTGTAAGTTCCTGCGGAACTCCACACGAAGAGGACTACTTATTGACGATCGCTGACATTTCACAAGTTCGACTAACAGCCAAGCTGGTTGTCCTTAGCTGCTGTCATAGTGCACGTGGTCAGGTAAGGGCTGAGGGAATTGTTGGAATCGCACGAGCATTTCTAGCATCGGGTGCACGCGCCGTGTTGGCGGCACTGTGGGCTGTAGAGGACGAAGCTACTATGTGGTTTATGAATCATTTTTACGAGCACCTTGTTCGTGGTGAAAGCGCCAGTGAATCTCTTCACCAGGCCATGAAGTCGATGAGAGAGAATCGCTTTTCTGACGTCAAGGAGTGGGCACCTTTTATGCTGATTGGAGATGATGTAACATTCAAAGGTTTGTATTTGATATAATTTTTAGGTTTTTTTTAGCTGTTTTTAGTCAAAATATGTGAAATAAATGTTCGTGACAACGCATTATTTTGAAAAATACTACTAACTAAGGGGAGTTATACTGAGTTTGTTAGTTTCTTTATTTGTTTTGTTTTGTTTTGTTTTGTTTTTTTGTTTTTTTTTTCAACCCTGTTCATGAAAGTGAGACAACTGGAGAGAAGGCCGAATTTTATTTTCCGAATTTCATGGAATATTTCGTAAAGTATGCATGCTCGGATCTAAAATAACTAACTAAAATGAAAATGTAGAAAACGATAGTTGAGATTCCAAAAAACATACGAAAACAATCTAAGTCATAGATAAGAGAAGTAAGTGGCTGTCAAAGAAACGTCTTCTTAAGGTTGTACCTGATGAAAGAAGAAACGTCGACAATTCCAATACGACTTTACTGAACTTTTAGCATATAAGTGTAAAGGTTGCTATTTGTTTGACCTTGAAAAAAATCTGTGTTAGACATATTATAGGTAAAACATTTAGCGCAACGAGCAACAGAAGCATGTTGATTGATAGCAAAAATAAATCGTGCAAAGAATACATACGAAGGGAACCGTGATGATTAGTTTTTCTATTTGCAGGTGCATTTGATAAGAGCAGTTTGAAAGATGGCGAAGGTGCCACGGAAACAAAGAACTTGTAAACTAAGAGGAAACATGTTTAAGTTGACAACTACTGTCACAGCTGCACATAAATGTATATACCCAGGATCTCAATGAAGTATTCTTGTCTGCGACTCGCAAATAGAACAGGCGATAATTGTACTTTTAAAGCAGTCGCCATTTTGATACGTTACAGGCCAAGGTGAAGCATGAGCTGAGCGCAGAGAACAAAGAAGTAGTTATGATTAAGCAAAATTAAGCCCCCGTTGGTGTATAGGTTAAGGTATAGGTATAGGTAAATTTACCGTAAATCATTAACATTCACATACCTTCCCTTCCCTAATTCCGTATAGGTTTACTTATGAGGTCTCTCTACTAAAATAGGCACAATAGGGTTGCCTCGGCTTGCCCGTGAAGTAACTTGAGCCCGGTTTTCGGACCGTCTATTAAAAGGAAAATAGGAATAAGAGAAGCGATCACCTAGCAACGCGAGAAACGGCTTCCTATATCTTATTTAGCGCTAAAACTCAGATATATAAACAAAACACACGCACATATACACAAAGTGGGGCAGAAAACTCTGTATTTCAATTTTGTCTGACTATTACAGAACTGTTTTCTCCGTTCTATCTCGAGGAAATGAAAAACTACTGAAGTCTCAACGGTTCACGCGCCGTTAGTCAGGTAATTAGCTCTACAGGAAAAACATCAAAGGAGCATCTTGACGTGTTATTATATAACAAATAACTTAACAAAAATCAATTGATTAAACACGCGACTTATAATTGCTAGCAATAAAATCAGACACCAGATACCGTTTCAAAACAAAAAGAGTCAAATACAGAGCGATTTGAAAGAAATCTATAAAATAGTCAAAGAAAGCAAGCTCTTTTTTTTTACCTTTTTTCCCTCCTCCACAATTTTATTTTCGCCCCTCATTCTTGAATTCCCTCCTCCACAATTTTAATATTTCCCCTCAATTCTTTTTTATTCCCTCCGCCACAATTTTAATATTTTCTCTCCCCAATGTTATTATTCCCTCCTCCACAATCTTATTATTTTCCCTCCTCCTCGCTTTTAAGTTGCTTCACCACCCCGATGCTTTAGCGGAAAGTTCTAAATCAATTCAGCATGAGAGCGAGTCGTAGAGGACACAAACAAAGGAGACGAATAAACATGTTTGTGTCCTCTAAGACTCGCTATCGTGCTGAATTTTCATATATTGAAAGATAACATAACATAACATAACATAACATACATGTTTATTCAAACTCATAATGACCACATGAATTTGAAAGGGAGAGTCTAGAGGTTAACCCTATGAATAAAACTCTCCTAAAAACAACAAACAATAAAAATTACAATAAAAATTACAACTTTAAAAAGGATTTGAGTTTACATTTAAAAAGTTCAAGGGAACCGGCTTCAACAACATTACCAGGTAAATTGTTCCAGTAACTAATTACATTGTTAAAAAAAGAATATTCCATTACTGACTGATAAGACTTAACAACTAGGGCGATGTATGAGATTGAATTCTTCCGTTTTGAATCACCCGTTTTCCAATCCTCTGCCCTGCCCTGTCATACCTGCTAGGTCTGATCTTTTTTTTTTTTTCAAACGTAAACTGACACCATTGAATGGGTGGGTACTCACTTGATTTAGAAGTAGAGATTTATCTGAGTTGGTCCTCTTACAGCATTATGAACCGGTTGAGTTATGAAACGGACTTGAGATCTTTAGATATGTCATTGTGGGTTTTTTAGAAAGGAGCCGACCTATCAATCACTACAGCGTCTTTGTGTAATTTGTTAGCTTATTTCTATTAGAATTTTACGCCTCTGACTAGAGTTCTGTTATAAATAGCGTAGGTTAGCTGCTTTCTGAGCTAAAGCGCTCATCAAATAACTTTGTTTTCAAGAGAAGAGGCTACGTAGTCAATACTTAGTGAACAAGGTTAGTTATTTAGAGAGGACAGACGGCAAATTGCTGTTGCTCGAAATATCTGAAAGTTTAAACTAAACGCCGTAACTGTTCGTCAGTAGGTCGATGTGACTTTCAGTTTCCAGTAATGAGTCACATATATTAGAGACCATTAGCATCAGGTTTTTCATGGGAAACCGCAAACCGCAAACCGCAGTTTGCAGTTACGCGTTTGCAGTTTCACGTTACCGAGATTTCAAATTTTAGCGTTCAGTTCAGTTCATTTCAGTTTATTTTTATTTAGCCAAAATATAACACAATACAAGAATATAAGAATTGTAATTCGGCAAGGGAGCCCAGAAGAAACCAAAAGACTTATGAAGCCTGGGCTCCTCAGTGATCCTCAGTCACAAAGAAATAAGTTAAGTAAAATGAAATTCGTGGAGTGATACCTTAAAAATAGGAACTAAACAAAGATTGAGTTAAGTTATGAGACTCACTTCAGTAACAAGATAAAAAAAAATAACTGAATTGGAACAGAAAACTTTCTTATGTTAGTACGGCAGAAAGGAATATAAAATCGATTTGAACTACGCGTTTATTGTTTAGTGCCGCCATGATGTAGTTTTCCATCAAGTCGAAGTGCATCACTTTTATCGCCCAAACAACAGGAATAATTCATTGATTCGAGATCAAAAGTCCAACAAACACATCGCAAACGGATATAAAAGGTAGTTAGTGCCTTTAAACGCAGGCTGTACCATTTTTAGTGGCAAGAAACTTTGCCGTAAATCACTTACCGCTAAAAGCCCTTCCTGGCGTTCAAACGTGAACTGCAAACTGCAAACGTGACCGCAAGGGTGCGGTCACGTGACATTTTGCGGTTTGCGGTTTTCCATGAAAAGGTCTCTATTAACAACAAAACATGACCAGGTACAATTTTAACCTGATTCTGGCAGGACTTGTCCTTGGTGTTCCACTCCGCCGCAGTGAAATAATTAACAGTAAGAACCGAATCAACTCATTCTCTTTTGTTAAGAGGAGGAATGATGGGATGGAACGCTGGATGTGAAATCTAGTAGAGGGACTAGTACTGTTCCTCCGGGATCCGTCCCCAGTCATCTCGCTAGTCTCTTCCCAACCCCCCGTGAGAGAGTTTAAATATTAAAGAGAGAAGCGCGCTGGTGATACGCGCGGGAGAGCTGGGACGGAAGAAGTGGGGAGACGATTAGACAATGACCCGCGGTAAAACCCGGTGACTAAGAACCTGCATTTTCCCAAGTTAGCCTAAACAGGTTCTTACATAAAAAGTAATTAGCACAACTTTGGGCTATTTAGGTTCTTAAATAGGTTCTTATTTTCTGAAGAAAAAGATACATTGAAGCTAAGAGCATTTAGTTGTATGTGCCTTAATTTCTTCTATAAAAATCTGCAGACCATTACATTACAGTTGGTGTGATAAGTCTCCTATGTCTTCAAAGAGGATCCTGAATGTTGACTTATCTTATTTGCCCAACTGAAAAGAATTTTTTTTATATAAAATGTAGAAAATAAGAACCTGTTACATATTTTAGGCAGGGCTCCTGTTTTAAGCTAAACAGATTCTTGTATAAAGGGGGCCTAACTCGCAAATTTTAGCCTAACAGGTTCTTAAAAACCAGGTTCTTAGTCGCGGGTTTTTACTGTAATAAATTAGACAATGACCTTTGGCAATGATCTTTTGTCGAGTTCCCGTGCCAATCTCCCGCGGTCGATTCGCGACCGAGTATGAATGATGGGGAGTGGAGCACCGTGGACAAGCGTCCACCGCGGTCAAACGAGAAAAATTTGGAAAGCTAAGCAAAGTATTGCAACTTTGAAATCAGCCTTGCTTCTTTCCGTTGTTCAGATATTTTAATTTATAGCTGATTAGATCCTCTATTAGGATCCAGTCCTTCTATTTTGTAACGTTGGTCCTTGCTTCCAAAACCGAATTCAAAGCTAGGGTTAACACTTATGTTTCACTGGAAGCATACAACATATAAGTACCAGTGCGCTGCTGATTTACTAACTGTTTTGTAAGTTTAATAAAAAAGCTAGAGGTGTTTAAGAACTTAAACAGGTGATACAGTTTGTCAGCAAAATTTACTCCGATGCAAAGAGTTCAACGGAAACAAGCTCAATATTTTGCGAAAAAATGAAAATTTTGTTAAATTAAGTGGGAATTTTGTACATCCTTGCCCATGTTCCCATTTAATGACGAACGACATGCCAGACGAAAGTCATACGTCGCAAAATTAACGCGATGACTCAAAATAACCGCCATTTTTTGTGAGGGCATGAACGCGTGCACAACAACAACATGGGCTCAAAACAGCCTCAGAACAAATGTTGTGACTGTTCCGCCGAGGAATAAACGTTAAGCAAACTCTTGGAGATTCAAGACTTAACAGCTCCGTTTGCTTTTGTCTTTGAACGCCTCAGTTAAATAGTTAGCAAGGGGACTGATGGGAACGCTGAATGTGAAATCTGATGGAGGGACTGATTACTCCCCTGTCGCCTCGCTTGTCTCTCCCTTTCATTAAATATTAACGGAGGAAGCGCATAGGATATATGCACGGGGAAAGATGGGAAATAAATATTTCCTCTCACTTTCTCCTTCATCGAATTTCCGTGCCAGTCTCCACCAGGTCGATAGTGCAATGATTTTTAACAAGATCACATTTTTCCGCGCACTATGAGAGCTAAGGAAAATGCGTTTTAGAGCGACACACGTCAACCCATCTCCCAGAATCAGACGAAACACATCCAGGACCTTTTAGTCGGTCAAACGAAAGGGAAAACAGCCGAAAATCGGTTAGCAAAACCTACATCAGGCGTGTTAGTCACGCACGTCAACCCAGAGGGCCTAGGTGCCGGGCCTTTTCCCTGTGCCTTAACGCGAACAAATTTGTACTGCTAAGTGTCCCTAATCTTATGACGATTTGTCTGAAATTCGAAAATATGGGCAAAACGGCTGGACAAGAAAGCAAAAAGGTACACATCCAGTTGACTTCGGTCGCTCGCTTGTCTCTCTCTTTTATTAAATATTAACGACGGAAGCGCATAGGATATATGCACGGAGGAAGATGGGGAATGAATATTTCTTCTCTCTTTCCCCTTCATCGAATTTCTGTGCCAGTCTCCTCCTGGCTACCCTGGGTGCCAGAGATTTTTCATGCGCGGTTTCCGGTTTCGGTCAAGTCTTAAAAAGTGACCCCCTTCGCCGCTCGTGTCTTCGGCCGAAGGCCGAAGACGTGTCGGCCTGCGGCCGACAAAGCTCCTTGTCACACGCGACAAAAAAATCTCTGGTACCCAGGGTACCTCCTGGCCGATGGTGCAATGACGTTTAACAAGATCACACTTATTCACGTATATTTTGAGAGCTAAAGCAAACGCCTTTTTGAGCGATGCACGTCAACCCATCACCCAAAATGAGACGACATACATCCGGGACCTTTTCAGTCGCAAGCGCGAAAATTCAAGTCTATTCGTAACTCCAGTGGGTCAGACAAAAGGGAAAATGGCCGAAAATCAGCTACCAGCACCTACATCAGGCGCGTTTTCGACGCACGTCAATCCCAGCGGGGCTAGGTGAGGCCTTTTCCCCATACCCTACGCGAACAAATTTGCACTGCTAAGTGTTTCTACTCTTATGAAGATTTGTCTAAAAATATGAGGAAAATCGCTGGGCAAGAAAGCAAAAAGGTACACATGCAGTTGCCGTCGGTCGATCTCAAAAACGCCTTTCCTTGCCTTCAGACGACTTCAAAAGGAACAAACTTGTGGCGTGTGGGCGCGGTAGGTGAGTTTGTCACATAGACCCGAATACTGTTTGACCGCATTTTGATGTCTTGTTTGATCTATAACTGAAAAGATGCAAGAGAAGAGACAACTTTTGAAGTCAATTCTTATTAACAACGATACGTTTTCTACGTGAGCAAGCATGCTGATGAAGTAAATGTAAACAAAATGGGTCGGTTATTATAATGAACTCTAACTTAGACCATGGCTTGGGAAGTCTTTGGAACTCAAGATGTCTTCCTTAGTGGGTTATTTTAAGAAGACAAATTCTTTTCTAGTCTACGCCATTTGCTTTCTTGAAACTGTTCACGAAACATGGTGTTAACATAAAAGCGTTCCGCAACTGAAAATCACTTAGAACGCGCTTTTGTCAAACACTGGCTAAACTCCGTTTAAATAACTGGCCCAATGTGTCTTGAAAAATGGAAGGAAAGTTTTTGGTGGAATTTTTTCCTCCAACTCCTTGGACGAAGGCACTGTCACAAGCCAAAAAGGAATCTCTTTTTCGACCTTTTCGGTTGCTTAATCTGTGGAAAATCTCATCCTCAAAAACCGAGGGGCAGTACTGAACCCGCGCTTGAAAACTTTCTCCATTGAGACCTAACGGAATGCAGTGAATTTCTGAGAATGCATGTTGGACAGGTTAGCCAGAGATTCCATCGGCCTAAACTCCCTTGGACACCGTATGAAGCTTACACAGTATAGTATTCTTTATTGCTTCCTAATGGTTAATGTTTCTAGTAAGTCTGTCAAATTTTCTGCTAAGCAAATGTTCATGAAAGTGTTAAAGTCTATTCAGTTTTTAAGGAAAAACAATTTCCCAGTATCGTGAGTAAGAATCGAACTCGAATCGTAAAATATGCAGTCCACCACCCATACCACACTACGCCACTGAGGATTCACTGCTGAGAATAGGTTTGATTTGAAGGTATCTTAAATCAAGCCTAATCCTAACTGAAAGCAAACCGTTTTGAGTCAGTGCTAAACGATAATCAGTAATTTCAGTTCCCTAACCCTAATTAGTATTGTCAATGCTTAACCCTGATCACTATAGTCATGCAGTGCTGTTAACTGGACTAAAAAAATAAAGCAAAAAAGACTTTTCTGTGACGTAAGCAACGTGTCTGTACTTTAAAGACCAATTAAGCCACGCGTGCACTAAGTATATTGTGTTAAGTACCTAAAAACGTAAACTAAGTAAAAAAAGTAGACGTTAAACAGATAGTCAGAGCTCGAAACTGGACAAAACAAATTAAAGAAAGAAAATCTTTTCTGTGAAGTAAGTCACGTGTCTGTACTTTAAACGATCAATTAACAGGAAATTTTTGTTCCTGACAATGATTTTGAGCCCCTGTAAGTCTGTACTCCTTCAGTTCAGTTCAGTTCAGTTTTATTTAGCCAAAGTAAATTACAATGCAAGAATACATATAAGAATTGTAAGTTGGCAAGGGAGCCCAGAAGGCTTATAAAGTCTCGGCTCCCCAGTCACAAAGAAATAAGTAAAATGAAATTCGCGGAGTAATGCATTAAAAATACATGTAGTAACGAAAAACTAAACAAAGACTAATTTAAGTTAAGAACTTATTAACAAGAGAGAAAAAGGTTTTTAACTCTGGATTGGAACGAATATAAGGAGGGGGCATCACAAAATGAAAGCAATCAGCTGACTAAAGAAGACAACACCTTAATAGAAAACAGAAAACTTTCTCATGCTGGTACGGCAGAAACAAATATAAAATCTATTTGAACTACGCTTGTTATAACCATGAACTTGATTAGTATGTAAAATGGATCTGGAAAAGCTGGAAGGAAATGAAGTATTTTTGAAAGAAAACTTAAATTTCCCGAGATGCAAAGAATAGATGTCTTCTAACTTAAGGATCATAAGTTTCTTAAATAGTGAATCAGTGTGAGCTTCAAAGCCCTTCTTGCTGATAACTATAACAATGCGGTTTTGCAATAAGACTAGGCGCCTAAGGTGAGTAGGGTATGTCGAACTCCATACTACAATACAATATTGAAGATAAGAATAGACAAGTGAATAGTATAAAGTACACAAAGCTGTCCTCCTGTACTTTAGATTATTTCTTTTCTTTTTTAAAAACATTCATCCTTATGATTCAGCAAGTCACCTCCATTAATTTTCAGTCCGTTTATCTGAAGATATTCTTTATCTAAAATCTGTAAAGTAACATACTGCGCTAGTGTAGGCCTATAAAAAACGATGGTATGTCCGTCGCTAACAAATCCTCTTGATGGTCCTTCAAAGAGTCCACAATGATTGTTAACCTGAAGTTTTTTGTTGCGATCGTGTCCTCTGTCACGTGCTGTGAACCCATCAGGCACAGGTGTCATTCCAGCTCTGACTTCTACATTCCTTAGTCTTGCCCAACAGGAATTTTTACGATTGATAATGGTCACGGACGAAATCAAGACTGGAGAAGGAAATCTCACTTCCAGCCACGGGTGCATCTCAAGGTCGGAGTGAAAGTAGAAACAGTTGTTATTCGAAACTTCGCCATCAATTGCAAATTTGGGCCCCCAATGATCTAAATTATTCATGCCGTATACTGAAGATCCTCGAGCTTCGAAGCCCATTACATCGTTGGGCGCTGTCAACCACTGCTTTATCCGATTGAATTTCCATTGCACCTGTGTCATAATCGTGACTTGCTCTTGCTGCAAACGGACAGCGTCATTTATCATGTCCTTGGAGAAGGTATCCAGACTATTGATATCTTGAGGCCCAAGGTTTTTTGCAGAAAACAAAACGCCTGCTTCAATTAGCTCTTTTATTTGCAGTTTGTAACCAAGCCAAATCACGTGGCCATAATTCGACTGGTCAATGTGCTTGAGTATGTAATCTATGCAAATGCCGCGCACATCCGTCAGATTGATGTAGTCCGCAAACATCAGGACATTTTCAACATTCTTTTCCGTGAGGTTCACTTTTTGAGTATACAAATATTCAATGCAAATCTTGATCTCATCATTTGAAAAATTAACAAATTTAGTTTTACCGCAATTTGAATGGAAGCGGAATAAACCTGCGAAGTAATCACATTGAGAAGCAAGAATAAATTTGTGTGATTTAACCTCCGTGTCATCTTTGTCCCGGATGGTAAAGTCATAAAATTGCTCTTCTTCCTTTTTCTTGTGATAGGCTTCTATGTTGTTACAGAAGTTCGTGTGACGAGTTCCTCCTGCCATTCTTGGTGAGAAGGATTTACCCTGAAGCTGAAAAAAAAAACACCACCAAGCACTCGATCAACTCCATTTTAAATGAGGCCAATCTGGACACTTCAACTATCCCAGCTGAGGCAAATTTGTTTGCTCAGAGTCAGTTACCATTATAACAACAGCTTGTAATAAAAATTAAACAAGTCAAATTACAACTCACCGCACAAGAAAGAAAAATTGCTTTCAGTCACTCTGAAATACTGAACTGAAACGATTCAAAAACTTTATAGATTCTGAAGACAAGTCTTGGTATGGATTACCTATTCGGAAATTTTTTGAGCAGTAGACGTGTATACCTCCTTATTATATGAAGAATAATGCACAACGGCTTCCCTCTCCTTCTTTATAAAGCTGACAACCACTGTTTTGAGCAAATGGAAAAAGTATGTCGCTGCTGTCAGTAATTAAAAAAAAAACATTATAAAATTCGTGAGTATCATGAAATAGTTCGCGGATGGTGCAAAACGATCACATCTAAATACAAACGATTTTGCATCTGTGACTTTCACTTTCTAGTGATGAGTCGCATAACAACATCAGAACATGACCGACTACAATTTTAATCTTATTCTGTCAGGGCTTGTTGTTATTGTCGCCCATTCTTTTCCCTCTCCCCACCCTCCCACCATTACCCCTTCCTCTTCATAATTTCAAGAATATCGAAGCATTGATAGTGAAAGTTGGAGAGTTAGTTAGTTGGAAAGTTATCTGAAAATCGAAATATCTCACTAGCCTTGATGACGTCATAAGTCGATTGATTTGTCATGACTTACGATGGCTGCCATCTTGGATTCCACCGTCATATTTGTTTTTATTTTTTTCTACTTGAAAATAGGTAAAATGCAGGCAAAAAAGCTGAGTAAAAATAGGCATTAAGAGAGTAAAATTGTCAGCATGACGTCCTACGTTGTAAAATTAACGTGATGATACAAAATAGCCGCCATCTTGGATTATTCTATAGTGAGGCCGCATCTCGAAACAATGCATTTTGTGACACCATGACTCACACAGCGACACAATAGGCTAAGAATAAATGTTGTGACTGTTCGATCGCGGAGTAAACGTCAAGAAAACTCTTGGAGTTTCAAGACTTAACAGCTCCGTTTGCTTGTATTATATTTTTGAAAGCTTCAGTTAAATAGTTACGCGGGGGAATGATGGGAAAGCTGAATGTAAAATCTGGTCTAGGGACGTTTTCAAATACTAACGATGAAAGCGCGCAGGAGATACGCGCGGGGGAGGGGAGCGGGAGTTAGGATGGAAAAAGGGGGGAGACGACGTCTTTCCTTTCTCTGTCCCATTCATTGAGTTCCCTTGCCAGTCTCCCGCGGCCGAATCGCAGCCGCGTATAAATTTTAAGGGACGACTGGGGACGACTCAGAAATGCAGAGGAAACAACATCGTTCCGAGACCTTTTCCTACACAACAAAAACCGGCCTAAGAACAAGGCTGGACACAAAGGCAACGGTAAGTGCCGGTCGGCGGGCTCACTACGGTACAGAAACGCTTACCTGACTTAGAACCCCGACATTTTTCCGATCCTTTCCGTATTAAACGGTCACTGGTTGTTATTTCGATTAAAAGGAAACTCAGCTTATCTGTAAAGGCAATTGCAGTTTAACACCGCAATAACTTTTAAATTAATGCATGCATGCAAAATACAAACCGAAGGTCACGCGTTCCTCTTTCTTATGTCTACGTGCTCTTCCTCTTGCTAAGGTAACACGAAGTCAGTTTCTTAATATCTATACGTTTCGCAATCGTCATTCCCGTTTATTCTATATCCGTTTAGTTGCTTTCAATTGTTTTTCACATACATTACACATAAAGTAGCTAACACCAGGAGTATATTCTTTCTGATATCCGGATACCTATATAGAACTGAGGAATAAAAGAAGGATCAAACATATTTAAGCCACTATATTTTAAAGTCAATACTTCTTTAAGTTTAAGTATTCCCGAAACGTGCATGCTATTTGATATCAAACGAGAAAACTCCAATACAAGCAATAATCTACGGGTTTGAAACAATATTACATGTAATCATTGGAATATATTTCTTCTAAAATTGAACTAATCGTGATGAAGTTTGAAAGAACGGTATTTGGCTCTGGGTGTCCTGGCCTGTTGTAAGGGAGATAGGACTGGTCGATATATAGCTCGAGAACACGTGATGTAAATAAGTGTCGGAGACATCATGGAATGTAATGGGATCATTCATTCATTTTCCAGTTCGGATCGGTTTTGAGTCGTCGGCATATCTCGCAAAGGACCTCAAGTTATCAGGAGTCTTGTACGGAAAAATTATCTAAAAGTCGGAATAAAGAGTATGTTCATTTTCAACACTGCCTAATAGAACATGTTAATGACTATCGTACATTACCAGATTACATAATTTTTTGCGTAAATAGGGATCTTGCATTTTGAGCTACACATGACAACCCGAAGTGATGCCTTGACGTTAACAAAGTGTATCGCTAAGTGTCTTTATAGAGACGATTTGTCCGGAAATCTGGATAAAATTACTGGCCAGGAATGCAAAAAGTCCACTTCCGGTTGCCGTCCGTTCCTCAAAAACGCCTTTGCTTACAGGCGACGTCAAAATGTACGTAGTAAGTCAGAATAAAAATGTGACAAGCGTAAGACGTAGGCGAGTGTGTCTCCAATGGTTTGACCACACTTTGATGTCCTGTGTGTAAATATTTGCATAATATGTGACAAACAAACTTCATTTCAGTTTTTTAAATAAATTGTTTCAGTATGAGAGGATGTTTACTTAGCTCTTTTTACTTTCCAAAAAAGCGAAACAGTTTAAACTTTCGTTCGTTTTGCGTCCTTAATATTGGCGAATCGACTCTTTTCCAAAGAAAGATTTTGCTAACATTGTTTTATCCTATTCCGGAATTACTCGTTTTGGACCATTCGTTGTCGGTTCCCTATCGCGGCACAAAAAATGTACACATTAAGGTATTTATATTAGACATTTTTTAAATCGTTCTTCACCATTCGGCATCCAGTTTTGAATTTGTTATAGTTTTTGTTTCTTGGAATGCAGGGAAAGCCCCAGAGTTTTCCACATCGGCTAAAGGCACGAAAGAGCGGCTGACTTCGAGGTAAGTAGTTGGTTTTTAAAAATAAACTCATCTTAGCTATATAGTTTTCAGTAAGTCTCTAATTGCCCCCAATACAACAAAAACAATGCAAATCAGTATTTTATTTCATCTGAAAAATACTGTACAGTAAAACATGCACGTGTCACTCATTATTATGTCAGGATAGTGACACAGAGGAGAGGCACAGATAAGCAGCAGAATTCTTCAGGCTAAGATTTTGAAAGAACCAGATGAAGTAGAAATAATAAAACAGATCGCTGTGGAGTTCTTAAAGTGCACTAATCATTCTAATGGCAAAAAAAGTTTCTATTGGCTTAAATTGCAGTCATTTAGACATAACAACATGCATATTTTGTACAAACATTTAAAACCACCAACATTCTTCCAAAAAGTCTTTTTTCCTTAAGAAAATAAGAACCTCGAATGTTTGAGAACCTAAACAGCTTAATTTCCAAGAAACAAAAATTTATAAGAGCCTTTTTGAGGCTAACTTCGAAAAACACCTATTACTTAGTCCTTACTGTATACTACTAAATGTAAGAGCAGGGGGAGGGGGAGGAAGAGTTAGGGTTAGGGTTAAGGTTAAGGTTGGGGTTAGGGTTAGGTTAGGGTAAGGACTAGGGATAGGTTAGGGTTAGAAATCAGATTAGGGTTAGGGTTAGGGTTAGGAATAGGTTAGGGTTAGAAATCAGATTAGGGTTAGGGTTAGGGTTAGGAATAGGTTAGGGTTAGGGTTAGGAATAGGTTAGGGTTAGGAATAGGAATAGGTTAGGGTTAGGAATAGGTTAGGGTTAGGTTGGAGGGTTAGGGTTAGACGAGCAGTCTCAACTGATTTCAATGGTCATAACAAATGAGTTGATCCACTGAGTTAAACGTTCGCCTTGTCAGGAAAAGGGTGTTACGTTAAGCTGGTTAGGGTGGATAGCTAAAGTTCAGCCAAGGCTTGGGGTTAAATAAGGATAAAGGTTACAAACAAGAAGTACGGTTTGTTGAATGAGGGTTAACGTTTGAGGGACTTCTGGGCTGGATACCAAATAACGTTGCGTTACATATCAATTACATCGCCGTACTAAGCGTAGGATTGAATTTCAAAAGACGGGTCAGGAGGTGAGAACTACAGAGATGTAGTTTCAATACAGGCGATTTTCGAAGACTAAACACTGGTCAAGCAAATAGTTTTAAATTAACGTTATCTTACAAGACGTTTCGCTTCGCTTTCTTCGTGTTTGACCACAGCAGAGCACAGATAATATAAACATTTCAGAGAGTAAATATTCCAGCTCCGAGGTGGCGAGTAAAACCAACGGCCACATCTGAAAGAAAAGGACAAAGGAAAACCTTGTTTAAAGAAAATTCCTCAACACGCGTTTAAAAAGTAATATATCTCTTCTACATCATTTTCCCTAGATCAGTTTCATCCCGCAATGGTTTTATAATCGCCCGTACCGGCGCATAAAGCAGATTAAAAACATTGTACCGAACATTCCGGACAATCAATCATAAATTGCGCTCGTCGTCGCGACGGTGCTATAGCGCGGGAACTTTAACATGCTTTGAGGAAAAATAGTTACTCTTCCGCGATCCGATCAGCATTTAGCTAGCTTGCAATGCCAACAATAAATTGAAAATGAACGACAATTCAGCCTGTGCAGTAGGACGGCGGCTCTTTTTGGACACAGTAAATTTCCAGAGTCGCTCGACACATGACCAAAAATCAACCTTCGCTATACGAAACCACAGACTTTGATTTGAACTACACTTTCACGACTTTGTAACATAACCTTTCCTGGCAAAAGCCTGCTACTCACCGTTGTTGCTCGCTTATTCAAAGATCAGCACCTCCGTCGTAGAAACTGAAACACAACAACAGAACAGTCTCACTGTAATGGTCAAATATTAAACATGTTTTTAACCTTTCTCGCAGTGCATTCTGGGAAATCCGTGTTCAACTCGTGCGGGACACATTACATCCTGGCAATAACAAGACAATTTATAAGTCTCCAGCAAGGCAAAAATCACAGCCAAAAACTTCGTTAGCCCTCTTTTCTTATGTCCAAACTAACCAATTTGCCCCTTATTGCCTGCTGGAGACTTCTTCACGGTGTGCAGAGCTGGGCAGAGACGTTATACACCATCCACCGGATGGTCTCTCGGATTGTGCCCGAAGCTCGGTTCTTTGAGCAACGAGCGCCCATTTAAGCCTTCCCGGACTTGATGATGTCCCAGGCACTTTGCAAACCGTGGAAATAGAATTTCTTGCCAAACTCGGCTCATATTAGTCCCCGTTTCGCACACGCTCCGATCAAAACCTCTCCACTCACGAAGAGAGCCGTTGAAAGGAGAAAGATACCGCGCAAACTCGAACCTTTCAAAACTAGAACCGGTTCCCCTCGGACAAAAAAAAAACCGGAAGTCCTTTCTAACGCGAGTGAAAAGAAAACAAGAAATAAAATAAATAATAAACTTACTTCTGTTGACTTCCACGCTGCTCCTCCCTGGTTTTCTTTCATGAAAAATATCTATGATAAAAAATGACATTTCATAAAATTAATTTCCATATATAATATATAGTTTTCACTAAGTCTCTAATTGCCCCCAATACAACAAAACAATCCAAATCAGTATTTTATTTCATCTGAAAAATACTGTACAGTGAAACATGCACGTGTCACTCATTATTATGTCAGGTTAGTGACACAGAGGAGAGGCACAGATAAGAACCAGAATTCTTCAGGCTAAGATTTTGAAAGAACCAGATGAAGTAGAAATGTTAAAACAGATCGCTATGGAGTTCTTAAAGTGCACTAATCATTCTAATGGCAAAAAAAGTTTCTATTGGCTTAAATTGCAGTCATTTAGACATAACAACATGCATATTTTGTACAAACATTTAAAACCACCAACATTCTTCCAAAAAGTCTTTTTTCCTTAAGAAAATAAGAACCTCGAATGTTTGAGAACCTAAACAGCTTAATTTCCAAGAAACAAAAAATTTATAAGAGCCTTTTGAGGCTAACTTCGAAAAGCACCTATTACTTAGTCCTTACTGTATACTACTAAATGTAAGAGCAGGGGGGGGGGAGGAAGAGTTAGGGTTAGGGTTAAGGTTGGGGTTAGGGTTAGGTTAGGGTAAGGACTAGGGATAGGTTAGGGTTAGAAATCAGATTAGGGTTAGGGTTAGGGTTAGGAATAGGTTAGGGTTAGAAATCAGATTAGGGTTAGGGTTAGGGTTAGGAATAGGTTAGGGTTAGGGTTAGGAATAGGTTAGGGTTAGGAATAGGAATAGGTTAGGGTTAGGAATAGGTTAGGGTTAGGTTGGAGGGTTAGGGTTAGACGAGCAGTCTCAACTGATTTCAATGGTCATAACAAATGAGTTGATCCACTGAGTTAAACGTTCGCCTTGTCAGGAAAAGGGTGTTACGTTAAGCTGGTTAGGGTGGATAGCTAAAAGTTCAGCCAAGGCTTGGGGTTAAATAAGGATAAAGGTTACAAACAAGAAGTACGGTTTGTTGAATGAGGGTTAACGTTTGAGGGACTTCTGGGCTGGATACCAAATAACGTTGCGTTACATATCAATTACATCGCCGTACTAAGCGTAGGATTGAATTTCAAAAGACGGGTCAGGAGGTGAGAACTACAGAGATGTAGTTTCAACACAGGCGATTTTCGAAGACTAAACACTGGTCAAGCAAATAGTTTTAAATTAACGTTATCTTACAAGACGTTTCGCTTCGCTTTCTTCGTGTTTGACCACAGCAGAGCACAGATAATATAAACATTTCAGAGAGTAAATATTCCAGCTCCGAGGTGGCGAGTAAAACCAACGGCCACATCTGAAAGAAAAGGACAAAGGGAAAACCTTGTTTAAAGAAAATTCCTCAACACGCGTTTAAAAAGTAATATATCTCTTCTACATCATTTTCCCTAGATCAGTTTCATCCCGCAATGGTTTTATAATCGCCCGTACCGGCGCATAAAGCAGATTAAAAACATTGTACCGAACATTCCGGACAATCAATCATAAATTGCGCTCGTCGTCGCGACGGTGCTATAGCGCGGGAACTTTAACATGCTTTGAGGAAAAATAGTTACTCTTCCGCGATCCGATCAGCATTTAGCTAGCTTGCAATGCCAACAATAAATTGAAAATGAACGACAATTCAGCCTGTGCAGTAGGACGGCGGCTCTTTTTGGACACAGTAAATTTCCAGAGTCGCTCGACACATGACCAAAAATCAACCTTCGCTATACGAAACCACAGACTTTGATTTGAACTACACTTTCACGACTTTGTAACATAACCTTTCCTGGCAAAAAGCCTGCTACTCACCGTTGTTGCTCGCTTATTCAAAGATCAGCACCTCCGTCGTAGAAACTGAAACACAACAACAGAACAGTCTCACTGTAATGGTCAAATATTAAACATGTTTTTAACCTTTCTCGCAGTGCATTCTGGGAAATCCGTGTTCAACTCGTGCGGGACACATTACATCCTGGCAATAACAAGACAATTTATAAGTCTCCAGCAAGGCAAAAATCACAGCCAAAAACTTCGTTAGCCCTCTTTTCTTATGTCCAAACTAACCAATTTGCCCCTTATTGCCTGCTGGAGACTTCTTCACGGTGTGCAGAGCTGGGCAGAGACGTTATACACCATCCACCGGATGGTCTCTCGGATTGTGCCCGAAGCTCGGTTCTTTGAGCAACGAGCGCCCATTTAAGCCTTCCCGGACTTGATGATGTCCCAGGCACTTTGCAAACCGTGGAAATAGAATTTCTTGCCAAACTCGGCTCATATTAGTCCCCGTTTCGCACACGCTCCGATCAAAACCTCTCCACTCACGAAGAGAGCCGTTGAAAGGAGAAAGATACCGCGCAAACTCGAACCTTTCAAAACTAGAACCGGTTCCCCTCGGACAAAAAAAAAAAACCGGAAGTCCTTTCTAACGCGAGTGAAAAAAAACAAGAAATAAAATAAATAATAAACTTACTTCTGTTGACTTCCACGCTGCTCCTCCCTGGTTTTCTTTAATGAAAAATATCTATGATAAAAAATGACATTTCATAAAATTAATTTACATATATAATATATACACTGTAATTTTTAGGGAGTTATTATAACTCCAAAAATGGAGTAAAAATTTTAGGTACAGGATAACCCCTTTTTTGGGGTTACTTTAACTCCCTAATTTAACTCCGAATTTGGGGTCATTTTTACTCCTGAAAAAGAGTTCTTTTACTCCCAGTCTGGAGTTAAAATAACTCCGAAATGGGGTTACTTTTACTCCTTACATGGGTTTCTTTTGCTCTTTTTGGAGTTAATTTAACTCTGAAAGTGGAGTAAAATTTTAGGTACAGGGTAACTCCTTTTGTGGGGTTATTTTAACTCCTCAATATCTGGGGTCACTTTTACTGCTGAAAAAAGTTCCCTTAAACTCCTTTTTGGAGTTAAAATAACTCCCCAAAAAATAACTCCACTGTAAGGAGTTAAATTAGCCCCACTAGAGGAGTTATTATAACTCCTTGAAAATTACAGTGTATAGTTTTCAGTAAGTCTCTAATTGCCCCAATACAACAAAAACAATGCAAATCAGTATTTTATTTCATCTGAAAAATACTGTACAGTAAAACATGCACGTGTCACTCATTATTATGTCAGGATAGTGACACAGAGGAGAGGCACAGATAAGCAGCAGAATTCTTCAGGCTAAGATTTTGAAAGAACCAGATGAAGTAGAAATAATAAAACAGATCGCTGTGGAGTTCTTAAAGTGCACTAATCATTCTAATGGCAAAAAAAGTTTCTATTGGCTTAAATTGCAGTCATTTAGACATAACAACATGCATATTTTGTACAAACATTTAAAACCACCAACATTCTTCCAAAAGTCTTTTTTTTCCTTAAGAAAATAAGAACCTCGAATGTTTGAGAACCTAAACAGCTTAATTTCCAAGAAACAAAAATTTATAAGAGCCTTTTGAGGCTAACTTCGAAAAGCACCTATTACTTAGTCCTTACTGTATACTACTAAATGTAAGAGCAGGGGGGGGGGGAAGAGTTAGGGTTAGGGTTAAGGTTAAGGTTGGGGTTAGGGTTAGGTTAGGGTAAGGACTAGGGATAGGTTAGGGTTAGAAATCAGATTAGGGTTAGGGTTAGGGTTAGGAATAGGTTAGGGTTAGAAATCAGATTAGGGTTAGGGTTAGGGTTAGGAATAGGTTAGGGTTAGGGTTAGGAATAGGTTAGGGTTAGGAATAGGAATAGGTTAGGGTTAGGAATAGGTTAGGGTTAGGTTGGAGGGTTAGGGTTAGACGAGCAGTCTCAACTGATTTCAATGGTCATAACAAATGAGTTGATCCACTGAGTTAAACGTTCGCCTTGTCAGGAAAAGGGTGTTACGTTAAGCTGGTTAGGGTGGATAGCTAAAGTTCAGCCAAGGCTTGGGGTTAAATAAGGATAAAGGTTACAAACAAGAAGTACGGTTTGTTGAATGAGGGTTAACGTTTGAGGGACTTCTGGGCTGGATACCAAATAACGTTGCGTTACATATCAATTACATCGCCGTACTAAGCGTAGGATTGAATTTCAAAAGACGGGTCAGGAGGTGAGAACTACAGAGATGTAGTTTCAATACAGGCGATTTTCGAAGACTAAACACTGGTCAAGCAAATAGTTTTAAATTAACGTTATCTTACAAGACGTTTCGCTTCGCTTTCTTCGTGTTTGACCACAGCAGAGCACAGATAATATAAACATTTCAGAGAGTAAATATTCCAGCTCCGAGGTGGCGAGTAAAACCAACGGCCACATCTGAAAGAAAAGGACAAAGGGAAAACCTTGTTTAAAGAAAATTCCTCAACACGCGTTTAAAAAGTAATATATCTCTTCTACATCATTTTCCCTAGATCAGTTTCATCCCGCAATGGTTTTATAATCGCCCGTACCGGCGCATAAAGCAGATTAAAAACATTGTACCGAACATTCCGGACAATCAATCATAAATTGCGCTCGTCGTCGCGACGGTGCTATAGCGCGGGAACTTTAACATGCTTTGAGGAAAAATAGTTACTCTTCCGCGATCCGATCAGCATTTAGCTAGCTTGCAATGCCAACAATAAATTGAAAATGAACGACAATTCAGCCTGTGCAGTAGGACGGCGGCTCTTTTTGGACACAGTAAATTTCCAGAGTCGCTCGACACATGACCAAAAATCAACCTTCGCTATACGAAACCACAGACTTTGATTTGAACTACACTTTCACGACTTTGTAACATAACCTTTCCTGGCAAAAAAGCCTGCTACTCACCGTTGTTGCTCGCTTATTCAAAGATCAGCACCTCCGTCGTAGAAACTGAAACACAACAACAGAACAGTCTCACTGTAATGGTCAAATATTAAACATGTTTTTAACCTTTCTCGCAGTGCATTCTGGGAAATCCGTGTTCAACTCGTGCGGGACACATTACATCCTGGCAATAACAAGACAATTTATAAGTCTCCAGCAAGGCAAAAATCACAGCCAAAAACTTCGTTAGCCCTCTTTTCTTATGTCCAAACTAACCAATTTGCCCCTTATTGCCTGCTGGAGACTTCTTCACGGTGTGCAGAGCTGGGCAGAGACGTTATACACCATCCACCGGATGGTCTCTCGGATTGTGCCCGAAGCTCGGTTCTTTGAGCAACGAGCGCCCATTTAAGCCTTCCCGGACTTGATGATGTCCCAGGCACTTTGCAAACCGTGGAAATAGAATTTCTTGCCAAACTCGGCTCATATTAGTCCCCGTTTCGCACACGCTCCGATCAAAACCTCTCCACTCACGAAGAGAGCCGTTGAAAGGAGAAAGATACCGCGCAAACTCGAACCTTTCAAAACTAGAACCGGTTCCCCTCGGACAAAAAAAAAACCGGAAGTCCTTTCTAACGCGAGTGAAAAGAAAACAAGAAATAAAATAAATAATAAACTTACTTCTGTTGACTTCCACGCTGCTCCTCCCTGGTTTTCTTTAATGAAAAATATCTATGATAAAAAATGACATTTCATAAAATTAATTTACATATATAATATATATATAGTTTTCAGTAAGTCTCTAATTGCCCCCAATACAACAAAAACAATGCAAATCAGTATTTTATTTCATCTGAAAAATACTGTACAGTAAAACATGCACGTGTCACTCATTATTATGTCAGGATAGTGACACAGAGGAGAGGCACAGATAAGCAGCAGAATTCTTCAGGCTAAGATTTTGAAAGAACCAGATGAAGTAGAAATAATAAAACAGATCGCTGTGGAGTTCTTAAAGTGCACTAATCATTCTAATGGCAAAAAAAGTTTCTATTGGCTTAAATTGCAGTCATTTAGACATAACAACATGCATATTTTGTACAAACATTTAAAACCACCAACATTCTTCCAAAAAGTCTTTTTTCCTTAAGAAAATAAGAACCTCGAATGTTTGAGAACCTAAACAGCTTAATTTCCAAGAAACAAAAAATTTATAAGAGCCTTTTGAGGCTAACTTCGAAAAGCACCTATTACTTAGTCCTTACTGTATACTACTAAATGTAAGAGCAGGGGGGGGGGGGGGAGGAAGAGTTAGGGTTAGGGTTAAGGTTAAGGTGGGGGTTGGGGTTAGGTTAGGGTAAGGACTAGGGATAGGTTAGGGTTAGAAATCAGATTAGGGTTAGGGTTAGGGTTAGGAATAGGTTAGGGTTAGAAATCAGATTAGGGTTAGGGTTAGGGTTAGGAATAGGTTAGGGTTAGGGTTAGGAATAGGTTAGGGTTAGGAATAGGAATAGGTTAGGGTTAGGAATAGGTTAGGGTTAGGTTGGAGGGTTAGGGTTAGACGAGCAGTCTCAACTGATTTCAATGGTCATAACAAATGAGTTGATCCACTGAGTTAAACGTTCGCCTTGTCAGGAAAAGGGTGTTACGTTAAGCTGGTTAGAGTGGATAGCTAAAGTTCAGCCAAGGCTTGGGGTTAAATAAGGATAAAGGTTACAAACAAGAAGTACGGTTTGTTGAATGAGGGTTAACGTTTGAGGGACTTCTGGGCTGGATACCAAATAACGTTGCGTTACATATCAATTACATCGCCGTACTAAGCGTAGGATTGAATTTCAAAAGACGGGTCAGGAGGTGAGAACTACAGAGATGTAGTTTCAATACAGGCGATTTTCGAAGACTAAACACTGGTCAAGCAAATAGTTTTAAATTAACGTTATCTTACAAGACGTTTCGCTTCGCTTTCTTCGTGTTTGACCACAGCAGAGCACAGATAATATAAACATTTCAGAGAGTAAATATTCCAGCTCCGAGGTGGCGAGTAAAACCAACGGCCACATCTGAAAGAAAAGGACAAAGGGAAAACCTTGTTTAAAGAAAATTCCTCAACACGCGTTTAAAAAGTAATATATCTCTTCTACATCATTTTCCCTAGATCAGTTTCATCCCGCAATGGTTTTATAATCGCCCGTACCGGCGCATAAAGCAGATTAAAAACATTGTACCGAACATTCCGGACAATCAATCATAAATTGCGCTCGTCGTCGCGACGGTGCTATAGCGCGGGAACTTTAACATGCTTTGAGGAAAAATAGTTACTCTTCCGCGATCCGATCAGCATTTAGCTAGCTTTGCAATGCCAACAATAAATTGAAAATGAACGACAATTCAGCCTGTGCAGTAGGACGGCGGCTCTTTTGGACACAGTAAATTTCCAGAGTCGCTCGACACATGACCAAAAAATCAACCTTCGCTATACGAAACCACAGACTTTGATTTGAACTACACTTTCACGACTTTGTAACATAACCTTTCCTGGCAAAAAGCCTGCTACTCACCGTTGTTGCTCGCTTATTCAAAGATCAGCACCTCCGTCGTAGAAACTGAAACACAACAACAGAACAGTCTCACTGTAATGGTCAAATATTAAACATGTTTTTAACCTTTCTCGCAGTGCATTCTGGGAAATCCGTGTTCAACTCGTGCGGGACACATTACATCCTGGCAATAACAAGACAATTTATAAGTCTCCAGCAAGGCAAAAATCACAGCCAAAAACTTCGTTAGCCCTCTTTTCTTATGTCCAAACTAACCAATTTGCCCCTTATTGCCTGCTGGAGACTTCTTCACGGTGTGCAGAGCTGGGCAGAGACGTTATACACCATCCACCGGATGGTCTCTCGGATTGTGCCCGAAGCTCGGTTCTTTGAGCAACGAGCGCCCATTTAAGCCTTCCCGGACTTGATGATGTCCCAGGCACTTTGCAAACCGTGGAAATAGAATTTCTTGCCAAACTCGGCTCATATTAGTCCCCGTTTCGCACACGCTCCGATCAAAACCTCTCCACTCACGAAGAGAGCCGTTGAAAGGAGAAAGATACCGCGCAAACTCGAACCTTTCAAAACTAGAACCGGTTCCCCTCGGACAAAAAAAAACCGGAAGTCCTTTCTAACGCGAGTGAAAAGAAAACAAGAAATAAAATAAATAATAAACTTACTTCTGTTGACTTCCACGCTGCTCCTCCCTGGTTTTCTTTAATGAAAAATATCTATGATAAAAAATGACATTTCATAGAATTAATTTACATATATAATATATCACTGTAATTTTAGGGAGTTATTATAACTCCAAAAATGGAGTAAAAATTTTAGGTACAGGATAACCCCTTTTTGGGGTTACTTTAACTCTAATTTAACTCCGAATTTGGGGTCATTTTACTCCTGAAAAAGAGTTCTTTTACTCCCAGTCTTGGAGTTAAAATTACTCCGAAATGGGGTTACTTGTACTCCTTACAGGGGTTGTTTTTACTCTTTTTTGGAGTTAATTTAACTCTGAAAGTGGAGTAAAAATTTTAGGTACAGGATAACTCCTTTTTGGGGTTATTTTAACTCCTCAATATCTGGGGTCACTTTTACTCCTGAAAAGAGTTCTTTAAACTCCTTTTGGAGTTAAAATAACTCCACGAAAAATAACTCCACTGTAAGGAGTTAAATTAGCCCCACTAGAGGAGTTATTATAACTCCCTGAAAATTACAGTGTATAGTTTTCAGTAAGTCTCTAATTGCCCCCAATACAACAAAAAACAATGCAAATCAGTATTTTATTTCATCTGAAAAATACTGTACAGTAAAACATGCACGTGTCACTCATTATTATGTCAGGATAGTGACACAGAGGAGAGGCACAGATAAGCAGCAGAATTCTTCAGGCTAAGATTTTGAAAGAACCAGATGAAGTAGAAATAATAAAACAGATCGCTGTGGAGTTCTTAAAGTGCACTAATCATTCTAATGGCAAAAAAAAAGTTTCTATTGGCTTAAATTGCAGTCATTTAGACATAACAACATGCATATTTTTGTACAAACATTTAAAACCACCAACATTCTTCCAAAAAAGTCTTTTTTCCTTAAGAAAATAAGAACCTCGAATGTTTGAGAACCTAAACAGCTTAATTTCCAAGAAACAAAAATTTATAAGAGCCTTTTTGAGGCTAACTTCGAAAAGCACCTATTACTTAGTCCTTACTGTATACTACTAAATGTAAGAGCAGGGGGGAGGGGGAAGGAAGAGTTAGGGTTAGGGTTAAGGTTAAGGTTGGGGTTAGGGTTAGGTTAGGGTAAGGACTAGGGATAGGTTAGGGTTAGAAATCAGATTAGGGTTAGGGTTAGGGTTAGGAATAGGTTAGGGTTAGAAATCAGATTAGGGTTAGGGTTAGGGTTAGGAATAGGTTAGGGTTAGGGTTAGGAATAGGTTAGGGTTAGGAATAGGAATAGGTTAGGGTTAGGAATAGGTTAGGGTTAGGTTGGAGGGTTAGGGTTAGACGAGCAGTCTCAACTGATTTCAATGGTCATAACAAATGAGTTGATCCACTGAGTTAAACGTTCGCCTTGTCAGGAAAAAGGGTGTTACGTTAAGCTGGTTAGGGTGGATAGCTAAAGTTCAGCCAAGGCTTGGGGTTAAATAAGGATAAAGGTTACAAACAAGAAGTACGGTTTGTTGAATGAGGGTTAACGTTTGAGGGACTTCTGGGCTGGATACCAAATAACGTTGCGTTACATATCAATTACATCGCCGTACTAAGCGTAGGATTGAATTTCAAAAGACGGGTCAGGAGGTGAGAACTACAGAGATGTAGTTTCAATACAGGCGATTTTCGAAGACTAAACACTGGTCAAGCAAATAGTTTTAAATTAACGTTATCTTACAAGACGTTTCGCTTCGCTTTCTTCGTGTTTGACCACAGCAGAGCACAGATAATATAAACATTTCAGAGAGTAAATATTCCAGCTCCGAGGTGGCGAGTAAAACCAACGGCCACATCTGAAAGAAAAGGACAAAGGGAAAACCTTGTTTAAAGAAAATTCCTCAACACGCGTTTAAAAAGTAATATATCTCTTCTACATCATTTTCCCTAGATCAGTTTCATCCCGCAATGGTTTTATAATCGCCCGTACCGGCGCATAAAGCAGATTAAAAACATTGTACCGAACATTCCGGACAATCAATCATAAATTGCGCTCGTCGTCGCGACGGTGCTATAGCGCGGGAACTTTAACATGCTTTGAGGAAAAAATAGTTACTCTTCCGCGATCCGATCAGCATTTAGCTAGCTTGCAATGCCAACAATAAATTGAAAATGAACGACAATTCAGCCTGTGCAGTAGGACGGCGGCTCTTTTGGACACAGTAAATTTCCAGAGTCGCTCGACACATGACCAAAAATCAACCTTCGCTATACGAAACCACAGACTTTGATTTGAACTACACTTTCACGACTTTGTAACATAACCTTTCCTGGCAAAAAGCCTGCTACTCACCGTTGTTGCTCGCTTATTCAAAGATCAGCACCTCCGTCGTAGAAACTGAAACACAACAACAGAACAGTCTCACTGTAATGGTCAAATATTAAACATGTTTTTAACCTTTCTCGCAGTGCATTCTGGGAAATCCGTGTTCAACTCGTGCGGGACACATTACATCCTGGCAATAACAAGACAATTTATAAGTCTCCAGCAAGGCAAAAATCACAGCCAAAAACTTCGTTAGCCCTCTTTTCTTATGTCCAAACTAACCAATTTGCCCCTTATTGCCTGCTGGAGACTTCTTCACGGTGTGCAGAGCTGGGCAGAGACGTTATACACCATCCACCGGATGGTCTCTCGGATTGTGCCCGAAGCTCGGTTCTTTGAGCAACGAGCGCCCATTTAAGCCTTCCCGGACTTGATGATGTCCCAGGCACTTTGCAAACCGTGGAAATAGAATTTCTTGCCAAACTCGGCTCATATTAGTCCCCGTTTCGCACACGCTCCGATCAAAACCTCTCCACTCACGAAGAGAGCCGTTGAAAGGAGAAAGATACCGCGCAAACTCGAACCTTTCAAAACTAGAACCGGTTCCCCTCGGACAAAAAAAAAAAAACCGGAAGTCCTTTCTAACGCGAGTGAAAAGAAAACAAGAAATAAAATAAATAATAAACTTACTTCTGTTGACTTCACGCTGCTCCTCCCTGGTTTTCTTTAATGAAAATATCTATGATAAAAAATGACATTTCATAAAATTAATTTACATATATAATATATACACTGTAATTTTTAGGAGTTATTATAACTCCAAAAATGGAGTGAAAATTTTAGGTAGAGGATAACCCCTTCTTGGGGGTTGCTTTAACTCCTAATTTAACTCCAAATTTGGGGTCATATTTACTACTGAAAAAGAGTTCTTTTTACTCCCAGTCTGGAGTTAAAATAACTACGAAATGGGGTTATTTTTCTTCCTTACGTGGGTTGTCTTTACTCTTTTTGGAGTTAATTTAACTCTGAAAGTGGAGTAAACATTTTAGGTACAGAATAACTCCTTTTTTGCGGTTATTTTAACTCCTCAATATCTGGAGTCACTTTTACTCCTGAAAAAGAGTTCTTTAAACTCCTTTTTTGGAGTTAAAATAACTCCCCAAAAAATAACTGCACAGTAAGGAGTTAAATTAGCCCCACTAGAGGAGTTATTATAACTCCCTGAAAATTACAGTGTATAGTTTTCAGTAAGTCTCTAATTGCCCCCAATACAACAAAAACAATGCAAATCAGTATTTTATTTCATCTGAAAAATACTGTACAGTAAAACATGCACGTGTCACTCATTATTATGTCAGGATAGTGACACAGAGGAGAGGCACAGATAAGCAGCAGAATTCTTCAGGCTAAGATTTTGAAAGAACCAGATGAAGTAGAAATAATAAAACAGATCGCTGTGGAGTTCTTAAAGTGCACTAATCATTCTAATGGCAAAAAAAAAAGTTTCTATTGGCTTAAATTGCAGTCATTTAGACATAACAACATGCATATTTTGTACAAACATTTAAAACCACCAACATTCTTCCAAAAAGTCTTTTTTTTTCCTTAAGAAAATAAGAACCTCGAATGTTTGAGAACCTAAACAGCTTAATTTCAAGAAACAAAAATTTATAAGAGCCTTTTGAGGCTAACTTCGAAAAGCACCTATTACTTAGTCCTTACTGTATACTACTAAATGTAAGAGCAGGGGGGGGAGGGGGAGGAAGAGTTAGGGTTAGGGTTAAGGTTAAGGTTGGGGTTAGGGTTAGGTTAGGGTAAGGACTAGGGATAGGTTAGGGTTAGAAATCAGATTAGGGTTAGGGTTAGGGTTAGGAATAGGTTAGGGTTAGAAATCAGATTAGGGTTAGGGTTAGGGTTAGGAATAGGTTAGGGTTAGGGTTAGGAATAGGTTAGGGTTAGGAATAGGAATAGGTTAGGGTTAGGGAATAGGTTAGGGTTAGGTTGGAGGGTTAGGGTTAGACGAGCAGTCTCAACTGATTTCAATGGTCATAACAAATGAGTTGATCCACTGAGTTAAACGTTCGCCTTGTCAGGAAAAGGGTGTTACGTTAAGCTGGTTAGGTGGATAGCTAAAGTTCAGCCAAGGCTTGGGGTTAAATAAGGATAAAGGTTACAAACAAGAAGTACGGTTTGTTGAATGAGGGTTAACGTTTGAGGGACTTCTGGGCTGGATACCAAATAACGTTGCGTTACATATCAATTACATCGCCGTACTAAGCGTAGGATTGAATTTCAAAAGACGGGTCAGGAGGTGAGAACTACAGATGTAGTTTCAATACAGGCGATTTTCGAAGACTAA
>CALNXK010000051.1:3122500-3153610 GCA_942486035.1 Porites lobata | reverse complement strand
TGAGTACTAATTTGAGACTTCCCCGAAGATGGAGTTTTCTTAAGAGTATTTTGCAGAAACCTTGCTTTGTTACATCTTCTTGTTTTGTTATTACCATTTACTGTTTTCTTGCAAAATATACATACTACACTTGTTAAAAATGGTGAAAATTCAATAAGTGGCCAGCCTCGAATAAGCGCCCACTTTCAAGGTCTGAAAATTTAATATGCGCCCAGGGCAGTTAATTGAAGAAATACAGTATCTAAGGTTACAGTACAAGTGTTTATACCACAATCAAAAGTCATGCCATGCCAGCAGTGGATCCAGGGGAGGGGCCTGGGCACCCCCCCTTATTTTTACTCCAAACTGAGACCTGAAGGTCCAAACAAAATTTTTTTTGGAGACTGGACTCCCATCCTGTATCTCAGGGTCTGGATGACTGCCCCCCCCCCCTTCTTAACTGAAGGTCTGGATCTGCCACTACATGCACGTGCAACCATCAAAGAAACAGCCTAAGACAGTGCAATATTATTAGTGTGTAATTTTAAGGAAGTGCGTTAGATACAAAAATGTACTTGTAACTAACTTAACCCTATACAAGCAAGTCCCAAGAGTGATCAACATCAATTTTCTCCTAACAACATTTATCATCAAGAGAAAAAAAAATGGAATAAATAATGTATTGGTCTGTTATCACATTCTCTGCACTATTTTAGGAAATGTATGGACATCAGTCTAGAGAATTTATATGTGGCTTTTTGGTTCTTAAAGGGCGCACTCATGAAAACATTTAAACACGCAACGAGGACCTCGCTAGCTTTTGTATTCCAGCAATAAAAAGTTATATTTATTGCAACCTAGCCACATAAGCAACAAACAAGCGACAACAATGATTATTAATAATTTATTACTAATGCAGGGCATTCATTAGGCATCGGAGATTGGAAAATTCTCTGTTTACTACACTGAACTCTGACTGGCTAATGTTCGGTAGCCTAGGATGTTTTTTTATTCAGAGGTGGAGTCGCTTTCAAAATATTCTCCGGTAATGTACACCTTTCTCCTGCTACTAGAATTCTTAATGAAAACCCTGCTAATGATATTAATTTATTACCGTACAACGGCAAGGGACATATGCATACCTTGGATATCCAGACTGCTCCAGAGTTTCTTTTGAAATAATGGTAAATAAACACTGCTGTCACTACCATGGAGAAAACAGCAGCTAGCAAGATCATGGCTACGAGTGTAGCTGAGTTTGAAGTGTCGCCCACACTTGCACTCCCCACAGCAGCTGCTGATGGAGAATATGTAGAGTTGCTTGAAGTAACTATCATTCTGTCAGTCTATATTTGAAACAAAAAGCAAAGTTACTCAGTTCAACAAGCAAATCTATTTAATAAGGTTAATATTATTAGAATGCTTGAGGTTTTACAGTGAATTTTATCATAATTAAATGACACCAGTTCATATGTACTTAATTGTTCATCTTAGGAAAGGGTCAACCTGAAAAGAGAGAGCTTGCAAAAAAGTATTTTCAGAATGGCAGGCACTGACTTTAGATGTGTGTTGGGTGCTTGACTTATATGACTGAGATGTCTGTAAGACAGTGTTGACTGCATCCCAGCTTGATTGCATTAAGTCAAAAGACGTCAAAATTTCACACTCAAGTAAAATTCTGCTTGCTCTTTAATATTACTCCAAGACAGAGAACTTTTTTTAAAAATTTTTTAAACCCCCTTGTGTATATTTTCAACCAGCTAAATGAATATTGAAAAAGTGATAATGATTGCAATAGCTTCAGCTCATTTGAGAGTGGTTTTATCCAGCCCATACATGGTTAAGTTGCCCCAGATGTCTGAATTAATAGGCCTTCATATTTGTAAGATCCTGGCAATTTGGTTGTCACACTAATATTGTGCACATCAAGTGTTTTTCATGTCACAGTCACATCAGGTGATTTGGTTGTTTAACATACTTTGAGATGACTTAGAAGATCAAGGCAATCAGGACAGTTACACAATTATCATAATAACAATAATAAAATAATGACTAAAAATAAAAACATTACTTTAATTTCTATAGCATTAAGATGTATTATATTTTTCAGACATGGAATTTTAATTTTCTGACTACTGAACAGTCAAACCTGTGTCTAACAATCACCCTTGGTGAAAGGTTTCCTTTAAACTCTACTGGATATTGATGAATAACATTTTTAAGTGAAAATAATGATGAATTCTATAGTTACAATTTATTGACAATAGCAACTCACAGCAACACATTAAACACACTATAAAAGGTCCCTAAAATGCTGAGATGTACGGCTTTTGAGTTTCTGATTAAATTATCTGCAGAAAAGGCATTCTACAGACACATTTACGGATTTCACAAAGAGAAGTTATTTTGTTTTAGATTTTAGGGCTTAAGGGGCCCAAATTGAAGCTTGTCATCGACTTTGTTCGGATGGCTAGATTCACAGTACTAAGCAAATTCAAGTCTTTCAGCTGCTCTGCAAGCCTAACTGCCCATGCTACTGTCTTGACAGCTGTATGTAATGTAAACCTCTAAATTATATTTTCCTCTGACCTTGCAATTTTTTTTTCACATTTTCTCCAGCTTCTTTTCCTGGCCATGGATATTCTTCATTTCTGATATACTTTTCACAACATCCACATTTTTAACAAGTTTTGGGATATACAAATCGATCCACTTCGGACCTTTTTTTCCAAAAGAATAATGTCTTTTTTTACAAATCTTTGTGAAACTGTGTGGCGACCTGAACTTTTCACTAACTCTGGCAAGAACTAAGATTTTTCTTGACAATCCACTGACTTTTTCCTGCTGACCTTGAAACAGTTTGCCTTCCTCTGACCTTTCACTGACCGTGAAAGGGAAAAATCTCTGGATATAATTCATGATAGCAGTCACATGTGTTTGTCTTTGTTTACAGACGTTAAACATTCTGCTTTATTCTCCATAATTTTTTAGAGAAATTTTAGGATTTTTTTTAAATAAAAGAGTTTGTAGTTCACGGATTTAAGCCTGTTCGTTATTTCTTTTAAATTTACCTTTGAGTTACGAAGTTAATCGTGCGTATATGTAGAGAACTAAAATCATTTGGGCACGAAATAAACAACTCTGTTCACATTTTGCAATTTACATCTACCGAGATCGATCTTGTGGTGTTTTAAAAACATTACTGAGAATTGTTTACTAAACCGCGGACGAACAATCGATGAAAAATTTAAGATCTCATAATAAAGACATTTAGATGAAGCCATATTTTGACCCTTTTCGTGTACAATGGTCGTCAAGTAGGGGACGTGACAGAATCTTAATTCTTGTGCAATCTTTTCGCACGTACGTGCCGCCATTTTCGATTCAAAACTTACTAACTCATTAACAGCCTGCGTATATTGCGCAAAGAGGCGTTCGAGAGTTAAAAGTAAAGGAACTTGAAATTCGCGACCGAATATTACCAAAAATTCACAAATATAAGCTTACCTGACCGTTGATCCGCGCTTTACGATGCGTATCGATTCCACCCCCAGCACTTCCCACTTGAAAACATTTCGCGTTTGCTTGTATCCCTTCTTTAACTATTGCATCCCTCCACCTTACATCGAAATATGTGCGGTTTTGCACAAGGTTTAGCTGGTCATACACAGTGAATCTTTCTCCTGTAAAGGCAAAATTCGGAAGTAAAGACTCTGAAAGCAGTAAACCCGTCTAAACGACTGAAATTTCAACATGAACGAGAGCAAGAGTTAAACATTAGCTGGTATCAAATTGCAACAAAGTGAAAAGTAAACATGTCAACTTGAGATGTACGATAGAAAGTGAAATTCTTAGATCAGCATTTCTGGCAGAGATTTCGAAGAAAATTGATCGGATGTCCAACAGGAAATCTCTAGAACTGTTTCTCATGCATTGAGTTGCTTTCCCCACTATCAGAAAGTTGTATTAAAATTCAGCAAACAACCCATTTCATTTACTTCCCGAATAACATTTTCACAACGGTATTGATGAGAAGGAAGTACTTTTGCGGCAGGAGTTTTACGGTCTTGGATTTCCGCCAGAAAGCCATTTATTTCTTAAAAAAATTTTTTTTTGAACAAAATTGATCCGCGCGCGTTGGGTCTATGAATAAGAGACGTCTACAAGAGGTAAAAGACACTCGATCGAGCAAAAACAAAGCAATCTCTACTTAAATAACAACCTGGAAGATTTTTAAAATCTTGGAAAGAAAGCTTATTCCATAAACAAAAGTTTTCGATTAATCACGTTTTCACCCTTCATCAACGCATAGGCGTAAGCTTCATTTTCTGGCGTGACGCAAAAAAACGTGTTTATACGATTGCCACGCAGACTAATTTTCAACAGCTTTTTCAAAATCAGAAAGCTCCGCTATTTCCAATCTTTAGCCAAATCAGTCAAAAATAATTATAAAGTGATTTTCTTTGCAAATTAATAAACTTACCGAAAATTCGTTGGCAAAACGTACCGTCCATTTCTGCCACTGTCTCTCTATTATCTGTCACGCGCTCGTGGTTTTGTCGCTTTCTTTGCAGAAACCTGATTGACTTGCTAAACAAGACCCGCCTTTTTGTGCAAAAACAACGCGTCACCTAGATTGTAATCTCCTTTTTCCTGTATAAAGAATTCTCTTCCCTTGAGAATAGAAAAGTCAATTAGGCAGTTTGACATAATTTCCCTGATTTTTTTTACCGCTGGAGAAAAAACGGTCATATTCGCGCGCAACTGATCACCGTCGCCTTCGGTCAAAACAAATGCTACGTGACAAGTTCTCTGACAGGTGCTCTTTCAACTACAAACGCGCTAAACCGACTTTTAGGTAACGTCATTTCTTCAAAAGAAAAACGCTCTCTGGAAAAAATTTCGCAAGACGAAATAGAAAATAATTTCTAATTCAGCTTTGATTTTGCATTTTCGCTTTATTTCACCTTTGCATTTTAAAGTCTTAGTCGGGAAAACCTTTTCAAAACACGAAATATTGCCCGCGGAAACGGAACACAGTCCAATATTGTTTATAATATCAAAGTTAGGTCAAAGTTGAGGTTTCGCCGTCGGAGCCAAGAAACGTGATTTTTTCACGAGAAAATATTCGAGTACAGTTAACTACGAATAAACACGAAGGAATGCTTACGTATTTCGGAACTGCTTTATCGAGGACATAACATACCAGGCATACATGTTATGGTTCAATTTTTAGTTTATTTCCTTTGTAATTTGGGTATGGTAATTGTTGGTAATGAGTTTGAAACAAAGGAAAAGAAATTTCAACCAAGGATGGATTCATTTACAACTTAGGCCCGTTTCAAACGTCGTGCTACTGCCGTGCCGATCTCAAAAATTCGACTCTACCAACGTGAAGGCAGTTGCGCGACGTTTGAAACTAAGTCGTTCTACTGCCGTGCACTACGCGGCAGTTGCCCGCTGGAATTTTTTATTGTTTTTAGGCCTAAAAACACTGAAAAAATAATGCCACAGTCATACGCGTATGTTGCAAATGAATCCACCCCAGCAAGGATAAAATTGAACCACAACATACACATTCCTTCTGACATACATGATTATACTGATACGCATGAGACATTAGTGTTCTCTCGCATTTTTTCACTGCTGTATGATTTAGTATAAAGTGAAATTATTTCTTTGCTTTCCTCCTTTCCGCTTTGAGAGCACAGTACCAGCACCCTAGTATGACTGCAAAAAAAGCAGTCGAGAAAATTTTTGTAGCTGATCATGATACACCCAGTATCCTCTCTCTTGACCCTTAGCCATTTCAGGGTCGGCCATGGAACCCGAAAAAATTTTGCCAATATTCCAAGCTCCCCCAAATTCATTCTCCTTAATAGATCCAAACCACAAGGAAAGTCTGTAGAACACTGTATGCTTCACTAAAATCATTTGTTTTTAAGGCTAAATCAGCAAGTGAGATTGCTGTACTGATGGCTGATAAGAGGCTGTGGAAAGATCTAGTGGTTGCCCGCCTTCGGGTGACCAAGTGAGTGTGTGAGTGTGCTAAATCAGTATATTACCCATGAAAAGCCCCTGTATACAATATCTCCAGAACAGTGGGCAACCCCCCTCTCGGCAGCAGAGGCGCCCGCTGGGTATCCCTATAAAAATAGCAGATGAGGGGTTTCTTGGTCCCAGGGTTACAATACAAGCCTAGAGAATGTCTTTAAGAAAGGCTAAGGGAGATAAAGAGAGTCACAGAAAACGGTTGATTGGGACAAAGGTCAATGCAAGTTCATTTAGATCCTATGAACTATGAACTAAAAAGGCGGTGGACTCACTACAGCTGAACTTCTCCTTATGGAATTTGGACTCCAACTCTGTTGTCTGACTCTGAAAGAGGTGCCTGGCTAATAAAGAGTCAAAGAAAATGACTGAAGAACTACAAGGACCAACTCCACGTGTTCGTTGTAGGGAGGTGTCCTCCTTAATTACAGAGAGTCAAAGAAAATGACTGAAGAACAGCAAGGAACAACTCTAGGTGTCCAACTTAAAGAGGTGTCTGCCTTATAAAGATTCAAAGAAAATGACTAACAAACAGCAAAGACCAACTTTAGGTGTCCAACTTAAAGGGGTGTCTGCCTTATAAAGAGTCAAAAAATGACTGAGGAACAGCAAAGACCAACTCAAGGTGTCCAAGTTAAAGGGGTGTCTGCCTTATAAATAGTCAAAGAAAGTGATTGAAGAACAGCAAGGAACAACCCTAGGTGTCCAACTTAAAGAGGTGTCTGCCTTGTAAAGAGTCAAAGAAAATGATTGAAGAATTACAAGGACCACCTCTAGGTGTCCGACTTAAGAGGTGTCTGCCTTATAAAGAGTCACAGAAAATGACTGAAGAACAGCAAGGACCAATTCTAGGTTTCTGACTTAGAGAGGTGTCTGCCTAAAAGAACAGCAAGGACTAACTCTTGGTGTCCAACTTAGAGAGGTGTCTGTCTAGAGAGGCCACAAAAACAATTGAAGAAGAATAAGGAGTTACTCTTGCTGTCTTTTCTGTAGAGAGGTGTCAGCTGTCTCATGATAGGGTGTCATGAAAATGACTGAAGATGAACGGCTTATTTCCATTAAATAAGTCAGGCTGTTAAAAGAAAGGCGTTCAATAAAAAAACTCAATGCACTTAAAAAGGCATTTGTTGAACGAAATGGAGAAACCTATTTAGAGGATGGTCTTGTTATTGTTCCTGGGAAGTTTAGCCCTGTTGTTAGTATGGTAACATCAAAATTCAAATTTTCATTTGTTATCCCTATACGTTTTCAATAGAAGTAGTGGGGAGAATTTGTTGAAGTATCAATTACATTCATCTAGTGTGATCAGGTCCTTAATTCTCATGACCACTCTGTTTTATAAAGCAATGATATTACAAGGAGAAATTTGATTCTTCTCACTCTTAGGGCTTAAAGGGTTAAGGCTAAGTTCACACTATACTGGATAGCTACCTGAGTATGAATCTCGACTTTAGAGATCGGCGCGGTGCACCTTCACTCGGTCGCGGAAATCGCACCGCCACAACCGTTTTTGCGTTTGCACAGAAGATTCATTTCCCCCGTATCGGGAAAAACGAGGAGACAGCTGCACTTCACGCTAGCTTCTAAATGGCTCCAGATGAGAACAGACAGCGATGCAAACGACACGACACAAACACAAGATAAGTGATTTTCATTTCAAAGCAGTATCTTAGACGTACTTTGTCTGTTTCCATACAGTCCCTTTTACGACTCCCAAAGAGTCTGCCATGCTAGCAATGGGCCGGGTCCTCTGCGTTCTAAATAATTTGATGCTGATAAAAAAAATTATGAAAGAGCAAAAGCCATACTTGGCTTGAAAATACGAAGGATTGAACGCGGGGTTCTTGATCACGGTAACTTCAAACGCAAAGTATAACAATTCAGGACAATTGAGTAAAGCACCATTCGCTGACTTACCTAGCCTGTAAGTATTCTCTCATGGCAGATGTTACCCCTTTTGGGAAGAATTTGGGCGCATGCTAATACTGATGTCTTATAACAACTTACCTTCTTCACCATCTGAAGCCAAACACAATTTTGCAAATCTTTTCGCAGTCGCCATTTTGAAAAAAAAAACAGTTAGCTGCAACCTCGTCCCCAGGGTCTTCTCGTTTTCCGGTGTCACAGCGTTTTGGGCGTTTGGGCATCCCCATTCCCAAATCCCTTCGCGTTTTGAGCATCCCCTTCTCATATTACTGCACCGTTTTGGGTATCCCCCGGTACCCTCCCGGGATGCCCAAATCGCTAGTGTTTTGGTCATCCCCTCCAAAAAAATGCTGGATTTCGCGGGAAAATCGAAAACGTTTTAGACATGGCTTCCGCTAAATATAGAAATCTTTTCCAGTATCTTAAAAAGAAGGCTTATCCGGAAGGCTTTACAAAGCAAAAAAACGACTCTGCGAAATTTGCCAAAAAGTTCGAGTATGACTCAAAATTAGAGTCCTTGTTCTAGGTGGCCAAGGAGAAGGATGGCACAGCGCTTCGACGAATTGTTCACCGAGGAACAGAAAGCGAGGGTCTTCGAAGAGTGCCAATCTGCTCCTTTTTGTGGACCGCCGGCCGCGATAATACTTTTGCACCCTGTGAAGGTTGTTCCCAAGGTGTGGTACTCGGTCGGAATTGATTTAATAGAAGCTCCTACTACATCTCAAAACGGCAACAGATTTTTTCTGTCCCGTAGGTGCAAGAGGCCTCTCTGTATAAATTGTGTTGACAGCCTTTCGTGTGTCAAAGCAAAACGCAGTTTTATTCGTTTGCTTTTGATTGGTTTAGTATTCTTGTTTTTGGCTGTTTGAATACAGGCCTCAAATGTCTGGTAAACAGTTCATAAACTAAAATTGAATTCAAACACCGCGAAAAACGCAGTTTTATTCATGTTTGCCAACGTTTTGATTGTTTTTTTTAGTAAATTCTTGTTTTTGGCACTATGTTTGGAATCAGACGACTTTCGCAGTCCGCCGGCGATTGCGGCATTTGCCCTCGCTGGATAAACAGTTAATAATAAAATAAAATTGTTTATTTCTTAATTGCGCAGTCTTTGCAAACAATGTAAAATCTTAAAGCGTTATAACAAATAAGCGAAAACAATAAAAGTAAAATATGGATGTTAATGCGGTTGTAAAACTTTAAAAAAATTTCATTGTTTCGTCCCATACTTTTGAGCCAACGTTTAGTGTCTTTTTTGTTCTATGGGTCCATTAGGAGTATGCCCCGGTATGATCTCAACTGATACCGCGAGCTCTTTTTTTCTAAAAGATATTGTGGTGCGACGCCATAGATAAAAAACCTGTGGCGAAAGGTTGATCAGGGACGATATATTTCTAACATGCATCTACACTATTCAGCCGTAGATTCGTGATTGACAATCCCCATTGACATATTTCCCCAGTCTGAAATAATTTATGGCATCAAACCAAGCACCCAGATTTCTAACAGAGTAGACAACAGAAACCTTTACCTCACCTACTTGCAAGTCACTTATCGTAACCTTATTTAACTGTGCGCGTGCACCTATAATAAGAAACTCGGTCTTAGCATCGTTCAGCCGAAGTTTGTCTTGGACTATCCAGGATCTTATGTCCCTGATGCAAGCCTGTAAAGCGTCAACAGCATCCGTCTCAGTAGCAGAACCATCCGGCTTAAATGAGATATAGAGCTGCGTATCATCAGCGTATGCGTGAACGTTAGGGAGATGGGATTCAACAACATCGAAGAGCTTACTTGCGTACAACGTGAAGAGCAAGGGACCTAGACGTGATCCTTGAGGTACCCCTTGAGGCAGATCAAAGTCACTCGAATAGCTCCCGTTAATCAGGATTCGCTGTTTCCTGTTTGATAATACGAGTGAAACCATTTAAGAGCGGTACCTGTAATTCCATACGTCACGTACAGGCGATTCAACAACACTTGGTGGTCAATCGTGTCGAATGCTGCTCTCAGGTCTAGCAATACCAAGAGAGTAACTCGTTGATTGTCCATTGCAGCTAGTATGTCATTCTGTATCTTCAATAGGGCAGTCTCTGTGCTATGACCCAGTCGATAGGCTGACTGGAGGATGGGATACAAGCCCGACTGAGTAACGTGATCGGTTGTCTGATCATAAACTGCCCTTTCAACCAATTTAGAGAGGTATTGCAGATTACTCACAGGTCTTAAATTGGATAAGGAAGTCCCTTGCTTGGTCTTCTTTAGTCTTGGATCCACAAGGGCCGTTTTCCAATCAGATGGAAAGTGTCCCAAGGAAAGTGAAGAATTCACGACATTAGTGATGATGGGGAGAAGCATATTAGACATGCCGACTACTAAATTGGTCGGCATAGGATCAAGTTGACAGCTTTTCTTCGATGATCTACCCACCAGCTTCCTCATATCTTCCACAGAGTACGTATTGAAATGATCAAGTTTCGTATCGCCTCTAAACACTTTATCCTCAGCCACCGCCCCAGGATGAAGAGTGCACGCATCAAGCTCTGCCCGAATCTTACGGTCGAAAAACTGCCCGATATCGTTAGCTAAGATTGAGTTGTCCGTGTATTCTGGAAAACACAACTCATTCCTCGGAAGTAACAATGATCGAGTGGCCCTGAATAGCTTTCCTTGGTCTTCACTATTGTCATTCACAAAGTCTGAGTAGAAAGCACGCTTAGCCCGTGTACTTAAATAAGTAACGTGGCTCTTGAGTTTCTTGAATGCCAACAAATCTTCCTGTGATCGTGTTCTTCTCCAACTCCGTTCTGCTTTTCGGCGTCGCCTTTTTGCCTCCGCTATCTCACTGGTATACCAGGGTACCTTGGGCCTAGCCCGCACTGTTTTGGTTTTTAAAGGTGCATGACGATCAAGAACTTGAGAGAGTGTGGTCGTGTAATCCTCTACAAGTACATCCAAGTCCAGTGGGGTGATGGGATCGCTATTACCTCGATCACATAGCCCTGTAAGTACTACATCGGTCGATAGGCTCTCAGTGTCCAAGGATTTAGTTTTCCTAAACTTTATTATCCTAGTCTGAAATGAAGGCTTACTTATGGCAACATCACAATGTACAGCTGCATGATCGGAGAAATAGCGACAGGCGCGTGGTGGACTCGCCAGAATATCCTCAATCTTTCTTGTTATAACAAGATCCAGGGTGTGACCACGTATGTGCGTTGGCTCTGTCACATGCTGCTCCAAACCGAGAGACTCAAGCAGATCTAAAAACTTAAGTGCATCAGTGTCATTAGGAACATCCACATGTATGTTGTAATCACCAACGACAATCAAAGGCTCTTTGGATAGAATAGTGGACTCCATCAGGTCAGAAAACTCCATCAGAAAAGTATTAATGGGAACCCTGCGGTGGTCATCAGAATTCTGTGGACGGTAGACGATCACAAGCCGTATCTTGCGGGAAGTCGACGTTTGGACCAACAACTCGCAAAACTCAAGCGACTCTTGAATTCCATGTCGAATCATGCTGACACGAAGTGAATCCTTGTACAGTAGTCCAATGCCTCCACCTATCCGTTCTTGTCGTGGAAAGTCAATAAACTTGTAACCAGGAGGACACAGTTCTGTTCTTAGCGCATCATCATGGGGCTGGAGCCACGTCTCGGTAATCACAACCAAGTCATATTTACGTTCACAGACGTAATCTACAAAATCGGCTGTCTTGTTGCGCACCGACTGGGCATTCATGTGACAAAAAGACAAAAAGACCCCATTCACGTAGTTGGCAGACAAACAATGCACCTTAGTAAAGTTTGAGACATTCCTAGTTGTTGATTTAGACAATGAAGAACGTGATTGAGGCGCCCGTAAAGTTCCATTATTTTGATGACGTGATTTTACAATTGTAGATATACCGCATCCCTCAGGACCTGGATTAAGTTATAAGACCAGATCGCCAATTAGCACTTGATGGAATGAGGTACATGAATTTGCATAGTAGTCTATTGGACACCGGTGCCTACGTAGGCGTAACCGGCATGAGAAATCAAGCATATTCAAAATTCCCAGGAACTCGGGTGGAACGTAGTAGCTGATCCATGGGCGTCGGAAGAATGTAATAGAAGCAGAGCCATTAAACAGATTGGTGTGAACAACACCATTAGAGAGATCACTGTTCCATGAAGAGTGAAACAATACTTCGACTCCAGGTAATAACGTGGCATTGTTCCTTATGCAAATAGGGCTCTCAGTCCAACAGTTCACTGAAGACGAGAAACAACCAAATATCCTAATATTCCAGCCAGTGAAATGCGTAAGCAACTCCAAACCCGGCCAGTAGAAAGTGTGAGGTCTTACACATATACCCTCGTGGTCGTATTTCAGAGGGAAGGCAGCAATAAGTATTAAAAAGACCACAAACACGCTGGTGGTTTTTGCGTGCCTGCACCTCATTTGCATGATTTGGGATTTGGGAATGGGGATGCCCAAAACGCGGGGATGCCCAAAACGCTGTGACACTGGTCTCCGCCATATTGGAAAACGAAAAGACCCTGGGGACGAGGTTGGGGTAAGCTAGATTTCAGCCTCCTTCCAAATAAAAGTGTTCAGAGAGGAAGAGAGAGAACCGTGGGAATATAGCACCACTTACCAGGTTATTAAAATGAGGAAATAATTTGAAAACATTTAATTTGTCTTTTATTATCACTTAAAGGCCACTATTTTGGCAGCTAGCTGTTTATTGCCACGTACGGCGACTGTGCGCAGGGAGAAGAGGGGGCGTGAGCCAGTATAAGCTGACTAATGCAGACGGTTTTTTTCCAGTTTGTTTTTTGTAAACAGGTAAATGTTTTCTTCCTTTGTAAGTTAGTAGCGTCATACGACCGACTCAAATTTTTGGCATTTTCAAAAAAAAAAAGACGAAGAAGAAGTAACGACGTAGTTAAACCATTTTTATCTTCAAATAATTCTTTCAATCTGAAAAATGAGCATAGTAACAATGTAGAGAAAAACAGGAACAAAAACAGAAACATTTTTTACAGTATATTGTGCATTTTGTTAATCCAAATATGTAAATGTTTTAACGTCATCCTGGGGTACCAGGGCCTCATATTGCGAGACTTCTGCATGGTGATTTTTTTTTTTAGGATTTTTTTTTTCAATCCGACCGACAGACCCAATATCAGGAAACGCATTCGACGTTAAACGAAAAAAAAAAGGGGGGGATGGCCTTATAAACCAACATTTACGTATAATTTACCTCCTGGTAGTGTGGCCAAAACCCCGGCAAGACTTCGCTTACAAAACAATTGCAAGTTCCATAAATTTTGTTTTACTTTGCCAATAATGGTAATTCAAGTGATATTTCACAGGGATACTGCTAGAGCTATTATAGCGTCGGAATTTTTAACCGAAAACTTAAAGTAATGATATAATGACTATTTTTACCCCAAGACGAAGCATCTACAAGAGAGCTTAGTATGGTTTCTCTCCACTTCTTATAAACCTTATTTCGACAATGAACGAAAACGAGTTGCGATGTTTTCAATATTTGTTTCTCAGCGTCTCACGATTCCCATTCTTTGCTTACCTGTTGTTCACTGTCGAATACTTTTATCAATAACTATTAAGGTGTATGGGAAACCAATCAACCACTTTTAAAGTACTGACACGACCATATCATCAAAGATCGATGGTTAAGTTTTACTGACGGAGCGACTACGGGCACACCTTATCAATGTTAGTCAGTCTATCGCGTCGTTAATTAGGTGAATGCTAAAAACTAATACTTCCATGTGACAGTAACACCAAAGGTTTCATCTGAATTGTCTCACTTTAGCATGCTGTAGGATTTCAACCCTATAATAAACAGCATCACAGAAAAGTACTCCTCAGCAGCTTTCATTTGAATGGTCACACTTTATGATTTCATGTCCACAGAGCTGATCACATGTTAGAACCCTCTTTGAGACAAAACAACAACAACAACAACAACAAAAACAATACTACTTCAAAGAAAATTCAAAGTTGTCTAAGCCACCAAACATCTCTGGGAGTAAAGGCGTTTTTTTTTTAATTTGCAATTCTTTAACTGTTCTAGTGTTCTCAGCTTTGCCTTGCTTTTGGGCAAACGTTTGGAAAATTCTTCACTCATATCCACATTTATTAAAACATAGAAATAAAATAACTTAACATGAATATTGTTGTTGAACTGTTGTCTTTGATGTTTTCGTTGATAAAAATTGAGAAAGATGTAGAGTACTTGCACCCGGGTTAATTTTAGCGCAAATAATTTATTTTCATCACTAAACTTCATTTTACACCCCCGAATCCACTTCAACTGACAGACTTTAGTCTCCACTGTGGCCAGTCTCAAAATGGAATCGTCAGATACCGAAAGACCCTGGGAACGACTTCATCATTTTCTTCACAGAACTATCACCGATTCTTTCTCTGATTGGTTAAAAACTAATCGCCATGGCAACATTTCGTCAATAAACTATTTTAAGCATGCTCTGATTTATTTTCGTAGTTTTTCACGATGTTGCCAAAGTTTTACAATAACCACTAAGGAGACGGCATAACTTAGAAGATTCTGAGAATCCCTAACCCGCACGAAAACAGGCTGACCACAATTTTAACTTCCCAGTCCTTTCCACGTTTCCTTGAACTTAAAAGCTAATTTATAGAGACAAGCAAAGAAATTTGTTGAATACACTTTCCATGTATTGATCCCTGTTTGGCACAACCAATCTCTTGTCAGTTAATCAATACTGAGAAAATGACGTTTACAATGCCATGGCGTGGTCTCCAAGTGTACATAAAATTGACCGCATGGTTAATTTTCTCATTTTTATCAAGGGAAAGCGAACTTACGGAGCAACTCTGGTCACAACCAATTGCCTTGGAGTATGATTAGGTTGAGTTTTAGTTGCGTTTTCTTTCTGGCCGCTGTAATTTGTATCGCAGTAGATGACACAAGTGGGGAAGAAAATAGCGACGCTGTAATTCACCAGGAAAGCCTCATGGAAGAGAAAGACATCAACCAGAACCGACTGGCGAAAGTTCTTGACGATTTGCGATCTTTAGATCACCACGACTTGAAGAAAGTGCGCAGGATTTTAATAAAACAGCGAATCCTAAAGAAGCTTAACAAGGCGTTAAGGAAAGAGTCAGGCAAGGGTATTTTGATGAATTTGGCTGGTGCTGCTGTGAACAACATTGGAGAAAATGGACAGCTAACTATACATCAGCTGAAACGACTCTTGGCCCATAGTAAAAAGGCTTCCTCAGAGAAATTAGAAATGGGGTTTCACAAAGCAGACATCAAACAGGAAATGAAGCTTCCTCAAAGTCCTAACCACGATTCAGTTGAGAAGAAAACAGAGGACGTTAACGCTGAGGGAATATCTGAAAATTCGGAAACAGAGAAATAAGTTTTTTAAAAGGTACAGGTGTAAAGTGAAGTACGGACTAGCGGGAATAAATGAACTTATTAATGGCAAGTTGGAATCAAATCGAAGTGAAACGAATTGATACAATGGTACTTGTCCGCAACAATATCTTATAACCGCCATAAGATACCACAAGGGGTTCTAAAATTAAAAGTAATTATAAATGCTAATGAAAAAGTTACAGTTGAAGTACTTTCCCACTTTCATCTGCTACAGTAAAACAGCTGTAAAAACTCACAAGGCAAGTAAGAACCTGCATTTTTCCAAGTTAGCCTAAACAGGTTCTTCCATAAATGGTAATTTGCACAAATTTAGACTATGTAGGTTCGTTAATAAGTTATTTTCTGGAGAAAAAATACACTGCTTTGAAGCTAATAAGGGTAATTAGTGGTATTCAGCTTATTCCTTATATAAAGTTTGCATATCATTACCATGCAGTTGGGAGTGATAAGACACCTCAGTATGTCTCCAAAGAGGATTCTTTATGTTGACTTATCTTATTTGCCCAAAAATACAGATTTTTTTACTTTTGTTTTGTAGGTTAAAAAAAATAAGAACCTGTTTCACATTTAAGGCTAAACAGGCGTGCATAAAGGGACCCTAACTGGCAAATCTTAGCCTAACAGGTTTTTAAAAACCAGGTTCTTAGTTGCTGGTTTTTACTGTAGCGGCTGGGTCAAATAGTAGTCGAGTGTAATTCTATTTCTTAGATTTCTTAAGCGCGACAGATATTTCAGTCAAAGTGTACTTTCAAAAACGTTCTAATATCAGGCACTATTTTTCAAAGGGATTTTTTCTCTCATATCCGGCCGCATCTTGGTCACGCGAATGCTGGGCGTAATGCTGCAAGACTAAACTCTGTTTATTATCCAACCTACTCAGTTCCGTGTTTCATTTTACCACTGCCAGCTTTGTTTGATTCACTTTTATTAACATCAATGTTGACCTATCTTGTACGTGGTTATGATTTTTGTCTTCCCAATTACAAACGGTTTATTTTAAACCGTTTACAATATCGCATCATTCCTTCTAATTCGTTTTCGACCACTTATGATTACGAGAGGGGTAGACAGGGGTAGTATGGGGGCCTTTTACAAACAGCATGTGGTCGGAGAGGAATGATAAAAATGATACAATGTCACTCAGGCTTTGTTCGCACTATACTGAATAGCTTATGCGACGGCACGACAACCATACCAGATCAGTCGAGCTTCCGTTCACACGTGAGAACAGTGACTTCTGCGTGTTTTCTGTAACGCGGGTTTTTACTCTTAATGTTAGTCTTAATTTCATATTTTGCACGCATTGCCCGGCCCCGCCTGGAATAGCCTTGCTAGCTGCGGGCAATGCTTCTGTAATATCATCTGTTTATTAATAAAGTTTTGTTGTTGTTGTTGAGCCGCGCCAATTTCTAAAGTGCAGAGTCATATATCGAATAGGTGGTCATAATATACCGGATAGCTTTTTGTGTATAGTGTGACTATAGCAGGGGCGGATCCAGGATTTTTTAGAAGCGGGTGCACCACAAAAGAAAAGCGTAACTGACTGGTAATTAAAAACAAATTTTAAAAGCAAATAATAAGAAGGCGGCTTTTGACTAGGTAATAACATAATGTGAACTGCTGAGAATACATATCAAACATATTTGCATATTTTGGGGGAATACCAGTTGTCAGGAGCTCTCTCAGGGAGGAGGGGTGCGTACCCCCTGCACCCTCCCCCTAGAACCGCCCCTGCATAGCCTCAGGCTCCACCACTGTTCCATCATTGCGTAGCCTGAGTATCAGGCCTTCCTAAGGGGGTAGGGGAGAGGAGATTTTAGATGGGGGAGGCGGGAGGGGGAGAGGTTTCTCTCCTTCAGCTCTCTCCCTTTTTCGCTTTCATCTTTCCCCTTTTCCCCCAGAAACGCAAAACCTGTCTTGCAACAAATCAGGTTAACAGGTTTGAAAATGGGTGGTAAAACGTGCAACATCGCTATTCAACTCGTTTTGCAGCAATGTTGCAAGACAAGTTGCACGTTTTTTGTTGCCCGTTTTTCCGTACCTTTAAGGTTACGTTTACTTGGCATCAAACGAACATTCCACCGGTTAATAATGGGTCCGTTTAGATGTTCCTCTCACACGGAACAACCCTAACCGTGAGAACATTTAGACGCCTAGCAATTCAAAAATTTAAACGCCAACACCGAGGACAATTTTTTAGCTGGTACGGTCGAACTTTTCACCGAAGCGGTGTCAAAGCCACGACCGTCCAAATTCTTCAACGACAACGTCGTGGTTGCATGAACGCGTGGTTACTCAGCTGGAAGTCACAATTGTAGAGCTCTGACAAGTTCGGTGCGAACAGAGCGAAAAATAATAATGATGAACAGTTCCGTGTGAACGAAATGTTCGGTCAAATTCTCCACCAGCTCGAAAATCTCCATTTTCAAAAAATATCCGTGTACATGTAGACAAGGCCTTAAGCGAGTAGAAACTTGCGTACAGAGGGATGTAAAGCGTACGAAAACGTGGCAACGCAAGAGTGTACAGCGCGCAAAAAATGGGGAAGAGGTGCATCTACAGAGAGCACAAGACCTCCCTTGTCACGTCTCACCACTCTAACGAAGCAGCAAAACAGTTGGTTTTCGTCAAAGAAAATGTTTATTTTACTTTGTGATGTAAAGGCTATTTTACTAAACTACAGAAAACAGGAAAATTTAAGTTTTGGTAATTCTTTCGTTTCGACAGTTCGAAAAATCAGCAATATAAATATTTTAATACCAAATCTGAAAAAAAAAACAATTTTTCCACAGCAGTTGATCAAAACTAGGACTGCCTTTTCACGAAGTAAAATTGCCCGAACACATAAAGTTTTCAATGGCTCTTATTACTTAGATTGTCACGGTAAACAATGCAACGAGTTCGCGTACACACTTTCTATCAAAATGCCTACAATAAAGAGTGGTTTTATCTTGAGCATCGACAGCATTGCCAGTCAATGCTTTGCGATTGGCAGAAAATTTTCGCTCTAATTTGTCAACCAATCAAAAGCTTAATCATAATCAAACCCGAGTAGCTCAAAAGAATTCTCCCGCGCTTGGCCTCCGCTTCATTGGTTTGCTTCGAAACGTGATTGGTTCATTTGACTGGGAGCTAGTGCTATGACTGGCCGAATTACGTCACCCAATTTAAAACCACTCTACGGACTCCAACTTGATTCTACGTATGAACATGAAACTAGAAGTAATAAGTACAATTACATGGTCTTCAAAATAATGAAGACGCAACTTGCGAGCTTTTTCGAGAAACAGAGGAGTATTATCTAAGTTCTGAAACTAACCTACTTGAAATGAAAACTTTTAAAGAAACGAGATCTTGAGTTTCTTCTCTCTTCTGGTCCGCGTTTCGATGTCCGTCCAGATTACACAGGAGAGCTGGATCGAGAACGGCTCTTGGGGGAAGAAGTCGCCGTTTTGTCGCGTTCTTCATCTTTCTCACGTGACCTGTGAATGACATATGAGGAATGAGGTGTCTAGATTACCATTAGCGCGCACTATGGCCGCAATATATACTATACACCGGGAGGGGAGGGCAGGGGGTGTGCGTTATAATACTAAAAGAATATTATCCTCTTTTCAGTTATTACAAGCCACACGACACGAGAGAAGGATATAATGATAAGGATACTTCTTTTTCGTAACTTCATGTGTATAGTTTAAAGCACAGGTGAGCCATCCAAGTTTTCTAATTAATGAGCTGACTTTTCCAATCTTAAGACTATCCTTGAATGAAGAACTGCCAAAATTTTTACAACTGTGAAAGTTTTAGCTTAAGCTCTCAGCAGCGTTTGGATGTGTGGATAAAATCTCTCAGTATGAAAAACCACGAGCTGCAATTTATTAACATTGATCATTTGAATGATCAAATTCAAAAGAAAAACATTTAAAAACCGCTTTAAACTGCTGTCGTTCTAAGTTATTAGCCTGCTTTAACGCCAAAAGAAAAGTTTAGTTGATGGATAGACAAAAAAAGGGATGAAAATATTCAGTTGAGGGGAAACACTTATTTCAAATTTATCATAAGGCGAAGGAGGAGCAATCTCTGGAGGAATTACAGCTAGTAGCATATAATAAATGCATACACAAAGTAATAAACTGCTAATGAATCACGATCAAAGATTACCAAAGAACCATCACATTAGCTTGCATTGCAGGCGTTTCTCCGGAGTCTGGGTAGCACAACCACTACAATGAATCCGAGTAAAGGAGGCAGAGATAGACATAATGGAAACACGAGAATAATTTTTTCCCCTTCCCCACCCTCACATTTCGCCGCGGTTTTGGGCTTCTATGTGCCTAATCAACTGATCCCAGTTTTACTGATCACCCCTAATATGACTATGCTTGCAAAATCAAAGATGGCGGCTATAAATACGAACTACTCAGCGTTCACACGCCTGCAATGCTGGATTCAAACACATGGACGTTTACAGCTGATAAAAACGCATGGCATATGGAACGAGGAGACATTTACTCCTCAGGCCCTCACACAACCAAACAAATGAGGTTGATGATCCTAGCCACTATACATCATGATCTCAAATACCTGAGTGAATACCTCTTACAAGATGACGGCTTTTTAGTCGCACGTTAAGCCGGTTACTTGTCTGGCTGTTCCGTAGCAGAGAAGAGCCAATGAACCGATTGATCTCCTTGATAACCAGATATTAACTGAAAACTCACTGTAAACGTAAGTGGGTTTAATACGATCAACTGAAGCCTGACCAAAATCGACACAGAAATGACTGGGTACCTTCACTTCCGGTGCACGCTGACTTCCGCTGTACACGCTAGTCTGACTTCCGGTGCGTACTGGTGCTACTGCGCAGAATCCTCATTTCTTGGTGAATCGAAACGTTTTTGACTTACAGACAAAGAAAGTTTTGTTTCGATGCCAAGTCGACTTGAGCAAAGGAACAACAGCTTTGTGAACAGGATCTAGGCCGCCAACGTTGCATTTTGATATCGCTCGAGTAGGAAACAAAAGCGACTAACAATTCTTAACTGTTATTATATTTCAAAATCAGAAAGATTACCTTGAATTTGCCTACGAGACGGATTAGCAAATATCATCTTGATTGAGACAAATTTAATACAAAAATCAAAGAAAACAATTTTTTAAGTGTACCTTGTTTAAGTTTCCAGCTATAAGGAACTCTTTGCCCGGCTCGTGCGTCTGTTGACGTGGCTTTGCATAAAATAATGAATTTAACAGATTCAAAGTACAATTGAATTCAAAACAGAATGAGGTACCTTGATTTGCTCTGTTCCGCTCTGAAGTATCTTTCAAAGCACTGATAATCTGTTAGCGGCAGGCTCCAGGATGTCTTGCAGTGCGCTGATTGCAAACACAGCTCATTGTATGCTCACAGTGAGATAATTACTTTCCCCAAGAATCAACCAACAACAATTTCGTTACTAAAACCTTACTTAAAGAAACCTACACACCTTCAAATATAATGACTTCCTGACGAGTCCAATAATTCCCGTACTACCCACCCCACGAGTCAATACTGCACTCACCTACTGCGGGATCTGGACTTATCTTTTTCCTCCTTATCAGCCGAGCCGTCCCTTTTATCAGCCATTTCCTCGTCAGGAGCCTCTCTTTTCCTTTCCTCTCCATCGTCTTTGCTTGTCTGCTTCTCTTCGTCCTTTGCATCATCTCTGTCTTTCTCGCGCTTGTCATCTTTCTCATCCTTGTCGCGTCGCCTTTCCTTCTCCTTCGACCTTTCACGATCCCGGTCGCGATCTCGATCGCGATCCTTGTCACGCCGACGGTCTCTATCACGATCACGATCACGATCGCGATCCCGTTCACGGCTCCGGTCACGACTCCTATCACGGTACTTGTCACGATCACGGTCACGATCCCTGTCACGATCACGCTTACGATCACGATCTCTGTCACGATTCCGATCCCTTTCACGATCCCGATCCTTATCACGATCACGCTCCCTGTCTCGATCCCGGTCCCTCCTTCGGTCACGGTCCCTATCGCGGTCACGATCTCTGTCACGGTCCTTATCACGGTCCTTGTCACGGTCTCTCCTGCGATCACGGTCACGGTCGCGGCTGCGCTCTCGATCTCTGTCAGGTCTTTTTTCACGATCTTGATCACCACCCTCCTCCTTGTCTTTAGGCTTTTCTTCACTACGCTGGGATGGCTGATCTCTTGCTTTCTAAAAAAAGAAATTAAAGTCAAAGCTAAGAAACATGTCCAGTTGAAAATCTGCCACCAAAAAGGGCATATGCTGAGGATCGATTGTAACCTTGTTCCAGCTTTAGCTCCCTTTGTTTTAAGTTTAAATTTACAATAAATGTAACACATGGATTTAGCCAGAGATAAAAGCGAAGCTGCCGTTAATGCATTTCACATTTACTTCTGACAATGGACTTGAAATGCAAAGAAATCCACAAAACTATACTTAACTTTAGGGGGGCCCAGGACTACGGTCAAGTGATTACCAAATTTTGTCGGATGGATAGATTAGCAACTTTCTTAGGTATGGGGCTGCGGTCACGCGCGCGGAACTCCCCTATAAAAACGCCTTATTCTAAGACATGCAATGTTCTCTAGTCATGGACGAAATCGTATGGAGTAACCAAGAAATGAAAGCTACTACTGAGCAGTACTTTCCTGTGTGAAATCCTTAAGTCCAATCGTTCAAAAGAAAATTACTACGCAGTACTTTCCTCTGGTATTAGTACACTGTACAAGGCAGGTCTAACTTTTGAGTCTGTGGATGAAAATTTTCTACTCTGGAATTGTTTACATGTATTATGCTGTACAAGGTGGTAGTAAATCTAGTCTGTAGAGGAAATTCTTTGCTGCTGCCATTCAAATGAAGCCTCCTCAGCTGCAGTACTTTAAAATGATATTATTTATTTTTCAGTACTTTAATAAAACAATTTTTTAAAATTAACATTCCACACAGCCCTTACTTTGAGCTCCTCAATTGTGCTCTTGATCTTCGCATAACCCATATGTTGTTTTCCCTGAAGATGATCGTCCACTCGTGTTTGTGCATCACCAATGATAAGAAAAGCTCCACACACTTCACAAACTTCCATCTGTTTCTCTTGTGCAGTCATCAAGTTAAGATCACGGGATTGCTGCAATAGTAAGATCACATAAAAAGTTAAAGGTTTCCCATGAGTCTATCATTATAAACACTTAAACACTGGTAACGAGGGAAACAGTAAATTTTGTTTCCCAAGAAACTCAATGTTTCCCTCGGCTCTGCCTCGAGAAACATGGAGATTCCCGGGAAACAAAATTAACTGTTTCCCTCGGGACCAATCTTTAAGTAGTATTAAATTTGTTATATAGCTGGAAAATTTTGAAGCTACAATAGATTTTGAAATGTTCCCCACTCAGAGATTTTGGCGGGAAACAGTTTCATTGTTAGATGTCATGAGACCTAAAAGTAACCAATGAAAGCAAATGCTGTTGGGAAAAATTTCCAAGACTAAACCTTAACTTAGGGAATTCCGTCGGTTGCATCTAGGCATGTACCAGGGTGCAAAGAAAGTCAGTTTTACACCTAGCATGTCCTAGCCCAAGAGTTATTTAACTGGCCCGAAACTATTAGTTAATTAATACTTGCAGTATTAATTCATTGTGATAATTACTGTGATAATTTGACTTTCTCAGATAGATTGGATAATAGCAGGGAGATTTTGATTCACATAGATTTATCCTTTAATTTACACGATTTCTGTCATTTGAAGTGCCACAACAACTTCACGAATCCACCAGCCCAATAGCAAAATCCACCAGCCCTGGGCTATCAGACACAGCTTTCTGTGTACCCTGAGGTACACATCACCAGAAGACGTGTTCTAGTTGGGTGAAAACATGACATGTTTTGCCACCAAACATTTGATGTTGGGGGTAGGGGGAGTTACACAAACATTCATGAGCAAAGTACATTGTAGATCATGTAGGCAGCTGTTTGTTGGCTTAAAGCATCTGACAAGATTTTTTTCAACTGAATGAATTTGAAAAAGGAGTTGAACAATGTGGGAGACTTTAAACACTGTAGGTAATGTTCTACTTAATAACCAGGCCTTGTTTTTGAAAGCAAGGAAAGAATGCAAAGTCTTTGATTTGAAAACAACATAATTTATGAAAAAATTATTCTCATTCAAATATAACTCATTTTCGTATTATCCTTTTTATTTTACCTACTTCTCTGTTAGAGAATTCTCAAGAGGGTATACCCCTTTAAAGGCAGAAAGTTAGAGCAGGTGTGGAAAATGCCTACGCATGTAGCTCAGAGAAATTCTCCACAATATTACATGTAGTGCTCCAAGCAGAACTACAATGTACAATCAGAGAAACCTTTTGACAACCTAAAAATAAACTAAGTATTGGTCAGCAGAAAAAAAAAGACACTTAGAACAACATTTCATGAGTGGATGGAAAGAAATTTCAAAAATTGCTACCAAACTGTTTCAGTCAAAATTAATTTGGAGGTGCACATGACATCTCAAGGCTTAATATCCAGACAGCCAGGGTGAAAGAGGTGAATTAAAAATAAAATAATGGAGCATACAGTAAACGTCATGAAAATGTTTCATGAACCCACTTAATTTAGGCCAGCAAGAAAACTATAATAGATGGGGCTTCTCACACAAAAGAACAATGATTTCAGGACAATTTCTGTAACGGAGCAGGGCTGCGCCATGCAGATCTCTAAAGTGGAGAGTCACCTATCGGATAGGTTTTCATATGGTGTTCTCACCAGAATTTTGTGATTTGTGACCAAAAGACCCCAGGCCTTGAAGTATCTGGGCTATTTAAACCAAAGAATGGTTAACTGAATAATTTATTGTTCCATGTATTGTAGTCGTACTCTAGATAACAACAATTGCCAATATTTTAAACAAACTCATAGTCCTGCACAGAGCAGGAAAAAATTGGATTGCCTATTTACAACAGAAGTAAGCTTATTATTTTACTACAGTTTTGCGCCCTGAGGGACCAAGGACTTTTTGAGTGCGCCATTTCGCTAAAAAGTCAGTGAATCCCGCAATCGCGTAGTCTGGTGAGGACTCTGTTCACACTATACTGGATGGCTTTCCCTGTCAGCACAAAAAGCTATAGCGTGAACACAGCCTAAAGAGACCCAATGATAAATAAGAACTAAGGAAGACACCGCTGCTTAACACCTTACTGCAGAAAATAAATTGCCAAACTGGCAACTTTCACTGCCAGGGTTGTCACTAAGATTTCAAGTTGCCGGGTAAATACAACAAGTAGGCGGGGAATCAAATGGCTAGGGATTTCTTTTGGTTCTATTTTTCTTCTATTTTCCAACAAAAGTAGCCGGGGGCCACTCCCTTAGTAGCCGGGGAAAATCCCCAGCCCCCGGCTCTTAATGACCACCCTGACTGCAATTTTAGCTGCCAAAATTTTTCCTACTCACCACAGCGTCAGGGAACACAATATTGGCAGCTTGAAATACTGAAATGGGATTTAAACAACTCCTAACTAACAACTGCAAAAGATTATGATAATTATGTATTCTTCTTACCAGCTGTAGCATTTCCCGTTCACTTTTGAGCTGATCACACAATTTCATAACTCCCTGGGCTTCTTCTACTTTTCCTTCACAGCCCAGTTGCTCAACCTTCAATGTGAAAACAAATTATTTATGACATAAATAATCAGTTTTCTGCCAAAGGGCATGCAGGTAGTTACCTGTGACACTGGAAGAACCACGAAACTGAAAATCACATGTACATGCATGTACAACAAGGAAACATACAATAATATATTATTATTTTAGTAACACACAACAGGTGTTCAATCACAGAAAGATGTAGAAAAACCTGAAGGGGGAATTTCATGGCCTAATGTGCATGTACCAACTAGCATGACCAGTGTGATGACAATGATGATGATAAAATAAACAACCACACTTAGCAACAGTGAAAAAGGATTCAACCTTCACAAAATTATTTGTAATCTTAAAATACATTTTATTGTTGTACATGTATATTAAAAATTTTGTATTCTCTAACCTGCTCTAACAATGCATTGATCTTTTCTGTAAGCATTTTAACTTTTTCACTGTCTGGTTTACCACTTGCAAGTTCCTGTGGAAAAACAAATAGATGTAGAAAAAGAGTGCAGCTTACATGCACATTACTACTAGGGTTTGAGTGACAAGCAATAAACTTCCTACCGAAACAGGTAGACCATGAATTCAGAGATACTTGTGACAGCTGATTTTGGTGCCAGAGGTTAATGATTCGAGTCAGGTGACTTTGTTTGTCAAACCAAAAAGGTGAACTCACGTGGTCACATTCCTGAGTGTTCGGTAGGCCAAAGATAGGCAAAGTCAAGTAAAATGCATAAGGGTGATGCCATGTTGAGGACATTACATTCAGATACTAAAATTAACATTTTAAACCCCAATTTAAACGTCAACATTTTCAGCAAGGGTGTTCAAGCATTATCTACAAAGAAACTTTAGTGTTCCCTTTGTACCTCATAAAAAGATGCTTTAGTGAACTCTCACAACTTTGAAGATATGAGTTGAGGAAACTGTGTTTCGGACATTACATTTTTAAACAACCACTTTTTAAAGTAACTTTCTTTAAAGATATTTTCCTGTGAATTTTTAACCTTGAGCAGAAAATAATTGTGCCTTCAAAACATGGCAATAATAATTAAATTTTTTAACCATCAAAAAAAAATTCCATGCAACCTCGTTCCAATGATTCTACAAACAAAAGTTGTGTTGTGGACATAACACAAAAATGTTGCGGACATTACATTTTTGGGAACACATTTTTTATCATTCACTTTCTAGTAAGTGTTGCTCACTGCAGCTATGTCAATTTTTTCTGTAGTTACTTGACTAAAAATGAAGCTGTGAAATTATTATTTACTTTATTAAATAATATGTTCTATTATTCTATTATAATATTATATACCGTAAAAACTCGTGTATAAGCCGCACCTTTTTGCCGAAATTTTGAGTCAAAAATCGCGGGTGCGGCTTATACACGAGACCATTGCTCTCAAAGGGACTAAACTGGCTTGTAGGGGGCACAAATTGAACTGAAAACCTTCAGTAAATAAAGATTAAACACATTGAAACCTGTCGTTGATCATTGCTTTCAGTAGAAGTGGTGGCTCCTAAAGGAGCCGTTTGTTTGCATCTGCAGGTTCTATACGTGAATCTTGCTCGCCAGTAGTTCTTTTAAGCGTTTCATCTGCGCTTTGTTTGAGCAGTTAAACTCTAACTGGCAAGGAATCTCCATTCCTCCGCACAGCTGCTTACAGTGTCGTCTGCGACCGATCACTTCAACGCTGATTTCCCCACTACGTGCAAGAAAATACCACGCTATTCGAGAGAATTCGCGAGGCAAATGGCCGACCGTTTCGTCATCCTTCACTACTTTCACGGCGTGTTTGTCCATTGGGTTGTTAAACTCTCGTTTAGCAGCAACCTTTTCCCCGATCGATGGTTTCCATACGTCTTTATAAACATCTGGTGTCCAGACTTCCCTCGTCAAATAAACGCGTGGTTACTAAGCAATCGTTTTGTAGCATTCTCCAGCGCTTTATTTTCGTTCCATCGTTCCATTTTCATTTCAACTGTGGGCTTTAGCAATGAAGAGAACTGTTGTCTTTCGCAGGAAATGGGGAAATTGATTAAAGAGAACCTTTTAAAAGGTATTTTCAGAGTTGATTAACTTATTTAAAATGTCACTGCAAATACACAACATTAAATTTCCTCAAGTTTATTTGTGAACATTTTGATGCGCGAACAAACGATCACCTTTTTTACAAAAGCGCATTTTTGGTTTTTTTTTTTTTTTTTCAAAATCATGCTTGAAAGTTGGGGGTGCGGCTTATACACGAGTGCGGCTTATACACGAGTTTTTACGGTAATCTCCTGCTGACCTAGTATCATGCAATACCAGTCAGATTTTTTTTGCAATACTGAGTCCTTAAAATGATTTCAAAATTAATTTTAATATTACATCTCAAGTAAAATAATGTTGTGAGAAAAAAAACCCTCAGTAGTGAGGAGATCATTTTGTTTTTTCCGAAACTGATTTAGCTTAACTAAAATTATCATTTCTTGTCATTCAGTCTGACTTAAATACAGATAAAATGTAAATTTGCACTAAAATTGCACATTGTTCACTACATTAAGATTGTTACATTACAAATTCTACTTAAAAATTAATATTCATTGAAGTGTGAGTAGAAAATCAGAAGAAACAATGATGGTCGGTTGTTTTCCTAAAAAAGCATAGTTACAAACAGTTCTGGGCATGCTCAACAGTACAAAACCCCTGACCAGCTACTCAATTTCTCCTTTTCCAATCCTCTAAATAAAAATTCATTGTAGATGATTGTAAACAAGGTCAATTGTAATACCCTAGACAAGCACTGAAAGGTCAAGAAAATTTAGAAAAAAGCTGAAAGAGGATTCTAAGTTGTATGAAGTCTATCAAGCCAATGTGTAATGTCCGCAACGTAATGTCCACGACGTAATGTCTGCAACACTTTTCAACTTATAATTTCTGAGCAGAGAAAGCCGACCTAGGAAATATTTTGAGATCAAAATAATGTATACATCAGATTAACTGAGCAGCATCAATAGCACATGAAAATACAGTGAACTGTGTAGAGGAACTGAAAAAGGTACCTTAATGTTGCAGACATTACGTAATGTCCACAACACAAATTCAATATCTATTTTTTAGGAAAGTGCCAGTAGCTAGATATAATAATTTATGGCCTAATGGTAGTGTAAGGCAAAGGTTATACACACATACTTTAATGTTTATTGTCATGTTTTCTACGATGTAAAAACTTTGTTTAAAATTTCCTTCCAAAAATTCCAAATATGATGAGACTCAAATTCTCCGGATTTCATGCCTTCTCACATTAAGCACATGGACAAGATGCACAAGATCTCAGTAATTTCAAACACCCCATTGTCTCAACTTTCTGTTGGTATAAGTTTTATAGCGCAAAATTTTATTTAAAAAAATTCATAATTTCATTGTCTCGCGTGGAATTGCCCATAATAATGTTCTCTGTCAACCAAAACAGATGAATTTTCCTTCGTGGAAAGTCAATCAATGAAAGTTCTTCAGGTTTCAGCATTCTAGCGCTATATAAAAACTCTGACCACTCTGATGCATGAACAACAAAGCCAGCAATGAGGAACGAATGTGACCATGTGAGTTCACCTTCTTGGTTTGACAAACAAAGTCACGTGACCTCAGTTGTTAATGTCTGGCACCAAAATCAACAATCACGCCTGTCTTTGAATTCACAGTCTAGTAGTATATCAATAAAAAAGGTACAGTTCAAATCTAAAATGTTTTTTTCCTTTCCTTCAGCTGCTCGCAGGTAAATGGCACATGGTTCACCACAAAAAGCACTATTCACTCTTGTGGAACATAAGTACTAATAAGTTAGTTCATAAAATTATGGTGATATTCAAAACTTAAACTCTAGTGTGGTATATACTAGTTAACATGAGATACATGCAGGGTTGTCACTAAGATTTCTAGTTGCCGGGTAAATACAACAAGTAGGCGGGGAATCAAACGTCTACGGATTTCTTTTGGTTCTATTTTTCTACTATTTTCCAATAAAAGTAGCTGGGGGCCACTCTCTTAGTAGCCGGGGAAAATCCCCGGCCCCGGCTCTTAATGACAACCCTGTACATGTACAATTTTAAAACATTATAGAGATACACGTATTTAGTGATTTTCAGGGGATATTAATTTTAGGAAATTTTAGAAGATATTCTTTAATAATTTTCAGCCACATATTTAGACCAACTGCATTTTGACATACTGTTAAGCAAGCCTAAAGATACAGTAAGGCAACCATTTAGATAGAAGATTATGGCATGTATTGTACACAGTACATAATGGTGACTACAAACCTTCTCTTCTTGATCACGGCTAAGATTCAAGCGAGCATGTCCCCGTCTTATGCGTCTGTCCACATCTGCCATAATGTTTTGGAGGTAACGTAAAAAGTCATCTTCATATCTCATTTTCTTGTATCGAGAGCTCTCCTGGTATCTAATAAAGTACAAAGAATCTTTGTTACAAGATATTCATTAAATTTGTACATGTGAGATGATGGTAAACAATGCCATATTTCATTAAATGTCATTCCATATACAGTGAACTCTTGCCTTAGGGACACCCTGCTATTGTGGATGCTCGCCACTACAGACAAAGTCCAGACCCCAGCAAAAGCTATAGGGGTTTGACTAGAGATGACTCCCACTATTACGGACTCTTGCTATTACAGAATTACAGACACTTTCTTGGTTCAAAGTGACAATTTTATTGGACAGGTTTGACTCTCAATAAAGCGGACATGCTGTACTTCTCATATAACATTATTATGTAAAATTACAGTCTACTGTTCATCATTTGCCAAAATACATTTTAGAAGATTTCCGGAATCTTTATTTTCACATTGATTCCTTGAATTGTCTGCACAATCATCCTCACTTCTTCACTTGAGCTTGCCCTTTTTTCTTCCCAGCTCTTTAGGAGAGCTCAAGTCCTCACGTTCCATTCTCAACAGCTGCTTAGCAGTTGCAGTACTTTTGATAAGTTCATCCAGTCTTGGAAGATATTTTGGGTAAGCACATTTAACACACATTTAAGATTTAAGAAAACTTTATGGACGCAGTTAATGTTATTTATGATATTATTGTATGTTAACAGCACTTTTTTTTCTCCCACCATGCTATTACAGATAAAAACCATGGTCCCAAGGGTGTCCACAATAACAGGAGTTGCCTGTATCTAGCCCAATTTCGGAAAACATTACTACCAAATACAGCTGTACATTGTAGGCCTCTTCTATCAAGCATACTTTTTTTGGCCAAAAAAGTAGGCATTAAAACCTAACAGTGCAACCTTCAAAATTGCATGTACCCTATATCTTTTGTTTTGCAGAGCAATAAATTTGAGCTAGTGGTAACCTCTTTTTCTGCCGCTGAAATAAGCTGGCAGCCACCTCTTAGGGAATCCCTGGTCCCCAGTTTTCGAGGCCATGTCCTGTCGCTTCTACCACTTGGAAAGCCTCAAGTAAGAGAACTACATGCAGACCTGCTGCACTAACAACATACAGTCATATATCTTATTTCTTTTTTCAAAAAATTTTTTACGTAGCTTTGAAGAAGAAGGGGACAGAATTTTGTTCTAAGTGAGTGGACAAGTTAGATCTTTGATACCAACATAAATGTAAAGATAAATGGCTGAAATCCAGGGTGAGGCCTTTACAATGTACATACAATGTAAACCTGTAAACTCTGTGAATCTTTTTTAATCTCCGGTTCCCAGGAACAAACAGGTACATGTACATGCAGAAGTACACATGATGATGATGGGAAACATAGAAATATTCATCACATTACACAAAAGAAAGGAAAAAGAAAAAACATTTGCCCCAAATGGACACTTTTAACCTATGACAGATGCTGGTTAAGTATAACAATAACTTACTATTAAATTCAAATTACAAGTGTTGAACAATACACAGTGTATATGTTACAGGTGCAACTTAAATTCGGGTTAAAATTTTTTAACCTAAGTTGATTCTCAATTCAGTTTGTCTCCTAACCCTAATTCATGAATAATTAGGAA